>LTAE01000316.1:74923-85994 GCA_001647135.1 Pontederia paniculata | reverse complement strand
AAATGACACATGAAGAGGACTGTGGTTGAGGGACAACAAGATCTGAACAAGCTCAACTTTGATGATCTCATAGGATCTCTTTTGACCTATGAGATGTCGCTTGAAGAAGAAAGAGAGGAGGCAAGTACAAGAAAGAAGGCCTTAGCCCTGAGGTCTAAGAAGATTGAGAGAGATGATGAAGATGAAGAACCTGATGAGAGTGATATAGTTTTCAGTGAGGAAAAGTTGGCTCTATATACTAAGAAGTTCAGGAAATTCATGAAGATCTCTCAAAAGAAAAGAGAATTACAGAAAAGGGGGCCAACTGACAAGTCGAAAGTAAAGTGCTATGAATGTAACAAGGTGGGACACTACAAGGACGAGTGTCCCTCACTTAGTAGAAAGAACAAAGGAAAAAGTTCCTCAGACTACAAGAAGAAAAAGAAACTCAAAGTCACTTGGGACGACACAAGTGATGAAGACAGTGAAATTGAAGGAGCATCATCAGAAAAGGATGAAGAAGCACTACTATGCCTTACGACAGATGATGAGGTATCTCCTTCTTCTCACTCAAATGATAGTAATAGTGATAATGATGAATGTGAAAAAATATCATGGTCGATATGCATAAAGAATTTAACCTTATGATCAGAAAATATTCTATCTTTAAAAGAAAGAATGCCAATCTGATTCAAGAGAACAATAAGCTGAAAGAAAATATTTATAATTCTGAAAAACAAATTTCTGATCTAAATGGCCAAATAGTTGTGAATAATGCTAACTTAGAAAAATATATTGAAACTATAAACTCTTTGAAATCAGAACTGACTGATATCAAAAATAGTTTTAAAATATTTTTTTATGGAGGAAAAATGTTAGATGTGATGTTATCACAACATAAAATTCCTTTAAATAAGAAAGGATTATGCTTTGACTCTTTTAGTAATAATGTATCTGTAACAATAAATTTCATAAGAGCCTCACATTGTTTTGACCCAAACTCGCCTAGTATTTCCACATGTTTGAATGAAGTCAAAACTTCTATAAACACTAAACCTGTTATTGTAGATAAGAATACTAGATTACCATCAAAAGAAAATATGTGTTAGAAATAGAAATTCTGAAACTAAGCCAAAGCACAAAAATTATGCATTCATGTATCATAGAAAGACTAAATCTGCCTACATGCATAATGTTATAAATGGATATATACACTTTTACTCTTATATCACTCCTGTTGATGTAAGCAACAAGTTTGTTAAAACAAACAAATCTGCATATTCATAAAAACACACTTGTTATGAAGTGGAAAATAGAAAAAAAACCTATGCTAATCATAACCAAAGGAAAATGTATACTAGAAATGTTACATGCTATTGTTGTAACAAATTAGGACATTACAGTTTTAACTGTAAACATAGAAAATATACTGACTATCAGTTAAAACTGTTAAAACTGTAATGTCCTAATTTGTAAGAGAAGCACAACGACTAGTTTGTAAGAGCACTCTTGAGCTAAAACTTGGAAAGAAGAGTTGATAGTGGAATGTCCTATCAGCTGACTAATTTGTAAGAGCACTCTTGAGCAAAAACTTGCAAATTTTCTTCTCCCCTTCTCTTATTCTCAAAGCGAGTTCATATTGTAACAGAGATTGAGAGAGAAATCTTCTTTGTAATCTTGAGAGAAAGCTCATTGTGAAGAAGTGTGTGGTCTTGCCTTTAGAGCGGAGAAAAGACTAGCGTTGTAAAAAAGGTTCTTCTCCCAATTTGGAAAGAAGAGTTGATAGTGGAACTCCGAAGTTATCAAGGCGTGAGAAGCCGAAGCGGGGACGTAGGCCAAGGTGTTGGGCCGAACCTCGTCAACAAATCTTCTTCTAGTGTTTGCATTTCTTTTCTCGTGCTTTTCTTATCAATTTGCCTAGCGATAATTTATTTTGCTTTAATTGTTGGGAAAAACATTTTGACACCAATTCACCCCCCCTCTTGGTGCCAAGTGATCCAACACCTTAACGGGTAAACCAACTATCCTCAACCTAATAAAACTAAAAGTACTCCTTAACAGATCTATCTAAATCCACTAAGATTAGGATGCAAAGAGATGTATTCCTAAACTATTGAACCACCCTTAACAAGATAACTCAACAGAACACAGACCTAGTAGTCCTTAACGGATCAACAAGATAGGACATGAAGACAAACAATCATGTTCATAAAAATCAAATAAAGTATAAGCAATACTGAAAAGGGTCTAGCAGTTGCCTAGCAATTAAGACTTTTACAAACTAGAAATATGGTAAAAAATGTTATAGAAAATACTATGCCAACAATATGTAGAACCGAGAGTACTCTTCTGGATTGATGATGAATTCCTCCACAATTTTCTTAATGAATGTACTGCGCAGAAATCTTCTTAGCAGCCCTTCAAGTTGCTCTCACATTCTTATCTTCAAAGCTCAAGTTGCAGGCTCTTAGCAAGTCTTAGAATATCCTAGCATGTGAATTCTGGCTCTCATGATGTGTATTTATAGCCTCCAAAGGGTTTCTAGGGTTTCCATAGAGTTCGAGAAAGTTTAGAAACCTTTCCATGTAGAGAGAAGGAAAATCCTAATTGAATTCGTAATTCACTTTGTGGCTGAGATTTAATCCTTTAAATATCTTCAAATCTTCTTAATAATGTTTTCTTTTGATCCCCTAAGTGTTTGGATAGGTTTAGAATCCTTTACCCATTGATCTTCAAAAGTATTGAGTTTGAGCGAGAACGGGCGAAATTGCGCGTGTTGTTATGAGGCTATAACAGAGGTTGTCACGGCCCGTGATGAAATGTTATGACCCGTGAAATCCCATATCATGGCTTGTGATGAACTTACGACCCATAACACAGGGTAATTGAGCCTGAAAACTATATTTCTTGTCACTTATGGCCCCTAACATAATATAATAGAACGTGACATCATTACGGCCCGTGAAAATCATTGTAAGGACCCTTGATAGGATATCACGACCCGTTACATTGTGATTGCAGAATTGAGCTTGATGTCAAGACCATGATGGTGTGTAACGGCATGTGAAATCTCGATATTATGATCTTTTGAGCATAGTTTTGTTTCCTTTCATTGTGTAGACTCTCTTAGGCCCTTCCTTGCTTCCTCCAAGTGATTTTCCGCAAAGAAATGCCAAACTTGGGTAGATTTATGACTCAAAGAAATAGAAGCAAATAACTGATAAAATGGATGCATGCTTATGACTAAATTAACCAAAATAAACTTAAATATATGCCTAAAAATATGTTGAAATATGCATGCATCATGCACGAAGATGTTTAGAAATCTTTGTGAGTCTTATTATTGGCCTTGGATGAGAGTGGATATTGGTGCGAAAAATGCTGACAATGCAAATTCAAATGCTAACAAGTGCACTAGTCGAACAAGTAATAAAGTGAAAGAGCAGAGTGTCGAACCCATGAGGAACTAAGTAACAATCTAATCCTAGAGGTTAATAGGAGACAACATTGGATTTTAGGTTGATTTGGTTTCAGAAACTGAAAAGTAAAACTAAGGTAAAAATTATATTTACAATGAGAATGGTTGATGACTAGGGCCTAGATGAAACTTGGAACATATAAGCACCAATAGTTCTCACAGAAACATTTTACACATGCAGATTTTTAATACTTTCTTTCAGATGGATTAGAAATATACCTAAGTATGATTGTCCTTAACATATCAATAAACTATTCAAATAAAGCTCCTGGATCTACTTCTTCAACTCCTGCATTTCTTCTGGGGCCATCCAATATGGTGCTTTTGAGATTGGATCGGTGCCAGGAACTAGCTCGATCTGGAACTCGATATCCCTCTTCAGTGGTAATCCGGAGAACGTTATGGGTATAACAATCAAGTCTGTAGAAAAATCTCTCCCCTCTACTATGATGAGAACGTTAGGGATGTACTTAGTGGCTCGGAGAGTGCCCATCGGGGTGTGTACATCCATGATGCCCCTCATATCATGTAAGGGCATATTCATTGTAATGGCACAACTAGTAGAGATGAAAGAATGAGTGGCACTAGAGTCAAATAATATTAGTAGCAGGTAAACCAGCAATGAGTAGAGTACCTCTAATGACATCATATCATTCGGAGCTGCTTTGGCTTCTAGGTTGTAGACACGTCCCTAGGTAGGGGCATCGATCCCTCCTGGACCACGGTTGTTTTGAGCCTCGTTCTTCTTGTCATGATAGTTCCTGACAAAATGTTCGAATTTTTAGTAGTGGATGCACACTTCGGTCCTCATCCTGCAATCTCCAGTGTGGTACCACTTGCAGAGGTTGCATAAACTCCCACGCTGAGATGGGTGTTGTGGTTGTGGATGCTACTGCTGCTGGTCCTGTTGAGGTGGTCCTTTGTGATATAGTAGGGCCTTGCACTGTTATTGTGCCTATTTTCATGCCTATTATTTCGTCTGGGCTCCGACCTGTAGGTTATCTATAAGTAATAAACTTGCATTCGTTCGTGAGTTTATGTTTATGCACGTAACGATATTCCCACCTGGGATTGTTCTGAGCAAACCGTTGCCCTCGGACCTGCTGGGTTGGAGCCTGCTGAGAAGGAAGTTGTTGGACTGGGACCTGCTAGACTGAGACTTGTTGCCTTGTGACTTGTTGAGCTGGGATTTTCCCCTTCCCTTCTCTCCGGTTATCAGCCTCATCTTGTTCAAAGATCTTGGCCATCTCCACAACCTCCTTGAAGGTAGTGCATTTCGAGCCAAGAGTCTTTGTCCTCAGGTCGGGACGCGATCCAAGGATGAAACATTTGGCTCTCTCGTTATGTGTCTGTGTCGAGGTATGATACTTCTATAGCTTGATGAATTTGGTCTAGTATTACGCTACAATTATCGCGTCTTGCCGAAGTTCTTGGAACTCACTTTCCTTAAGAGTGCGTTGGAATTTGAGAATATACTGCTCCTCGAAGGCCTCCTTGAAGTCCGCCCAGACTACCTCATCTTCATCAGGAAACACGGTGAGCTTGGTGGTCTTCCACCAATCCTTGGCATACTTCACCAGACGATGAGTTAAATACAACACCTTCTTGTTGTCAGCACACTCCATGAATGCAAAAGTCTCCTCCATAGAGTTCATCCATCTCTCAACTTCATCACAATCATCCTTCCCATCATACACCAGAGGTTGGAACTTCAAGAATCTCTCGATGGTGTCTTTCTTGTAAGTAACCTTCTCCTTCTGTTTCATCAGCACTCAACTACTCTTAGCCTCCTGCTGAACATCACCTTGAGCATCACCCTACTGCTGTGTAGTGCATGTAACCATGCATTTGGAAGTCATATCCTGCTTCCACATAAAATAACAATGTCATTAATTTCGTTAATACAAAATGATTAAAGCCTTACTCTCTCCATACTCCGATTGGTGCTACGATTGCTCATGGTGTCTTGCACATGAACACTCTAACTACTCTGGGGACGCCAAGAGAGTTTCGACTTTAGGCTTTGATACCTTAGTGTAACGACCCCAAACCCACACCCCGCCACATGGCAAAAATTTGGACCTGGAGATGCTACACATCAAGCATAACTTTGACTTACATCTAGAGCATTTGACTAATTATTAAAAAGGTGGAATAATTAGGGTAATGAAATCAAAGCTGAAATAACTAAAAGGTCTAATAGATAAAATGCAGGAAAAAAAACTAAGAGTCTACGTGTCCCTCAGAAATATAGATTCTAATATCTTGGCTATCAGCCATACAACTCAGTTATTCTTAACAAAGAGACCTAATAACAAAAGAGACTCAAAATGTTATCCATATGCATATGGTATCTACCACGAGCATCAGCCATCGCACACACCACCAGCATTGAGAATCCACCACAACCTAGTTACTTGTGAGATTCAACACATGAGAAACAATACCTGATGATCATAAAACTCTCAGTATGTAAGGCAACAATTACATAAAATAGGTAAATAAACATCAACATGAATATGGGTATTAATATGGCATTGAATCAAGCTTTCTTCCCCATAACAAAAGTCATCATGGCAAATAACATAAACTATGTATGTCATAATTATAAATCTCAAGTCATGCTTTCCTGGAACAACATTAGGAGATCAAATGTACATTCTAGCATGGAACAACCTCAGGAAAATAATGATATCCTGGAATAACATCAGGATTATATCTCATGTCCTGGAACAACATCTAAACATAATAAATTTAAATGTGTAAGTGGCTTTACTGAGGTTTCATTTGCAATCTTTGATCTTATCCCATTAATAAATTCAAATGACTTTTGGTAATTTAGTTAAATTCTCATGAGTCTTATAGGTACGCCTGACTGTCAGTGGTGGTGCAGTAACCACGACCAACGCACTAAAAAGGGGAGGATGTACGTGTATCCTCTTTGTTGCATAGTGGGAGCTAGCTGAACAACAAGAACAAGGTGGCAACCACGCTACCCATCCTATATCATTAACATTGAGGCTCCAAACAATAGTCGACGTCTTATTTATTTTATTATAAATCTTGCACCCTTACCTCATCTAGATCTTTAAGTTTCATATCATTGATCATGAGAGAGTCCTATAGTTCAACCTATCTATAGCCAGAAGTACTCTAAGGGGTCCTGTAGACTGGTTCGAGGATGCAAGCTGTTTGCCGGAATACGGTCCCTGTTCTTTAGGTCAGCATGGACGGAACTTGGGTAGCACGAACCGCGTTGTGTCTAGGGTTCTCGTGCCGCCTGCTCCCCTCTGCGTCCACCTGGCGCACTCCGCGCCTGCCTACTGTGCTCTACGCCCGCATGACGTGCTCTGCGTCCGCCTGCCATGCTCCGCGCCGCCAGCCGCGCTCTGCCTCTCATGCTCTGATCGCCAGCAACGCTCCGCCGCCGTTTACGTATCGACATTGTCCGCGCTAGATCCACTTTGTCCGTGTTTTCCTCATAATGGTCCGCATCAGATCTGTGCGGTCCGTGTTTTACATCTTTGACAGATTCGGCCGCGCGCTGCCGGGTTTTCTACGCGGTTTTTTGGCAACCCTTGGGTCCGATTACATTCGTTTCATCAGAAAAACTCTCATGTCTAGGTTCTTTTGCATACAATACAGATCTCTAGGAAAAAACTCGCGAAAACATGCATGTCTATTTCTTACATTATTTTATGTATGAGGAATCCGCCCGAGAAAACATACTTTCGGGTTCGTTGGTGCTTGTCCTACGCGGTCATGAGCGTCATCTCTGACGTCCCTCCTGCTGAGACCGTAGTTTTTCTTCTCTTTGCCCGAACAAAACGCACGGCATGAGAGACAGATCAAAGAGCAAAGATGAAGACGGGGAGAAATTCGTCTTACCTAGGGCCGACTGTGCACCAAGGGGGAAAACCAGAATTTTTCTGAATAAAAATTCTGTAGCTCCAATCCCCAGGTGGTATTTATAGTGCTAAGGACCTTATTGGATCCGGGTTTCCGGGTTACGGATCCGGATATTACAACATCTCATGGCACTGCCCATAGTTGAATAGCAACACTTGTTGAAAACTGTTTCATGAATTATAGTGATGCTAATACAAAGTTCATCCCATGATTGATGGAGATATTGTTCTTTATAAAGGTATTTGTCTTAATTATATTACGAGTCCATGATGGTGGCAATTGTTTAAACTTCACGTACAACCCACTTGTTGTTTGTGTGATTACAATCTAGGCGAGGATCCACACTTTATTCATTGGTATTTGTGGCATAAGATAGTAAAGGTTTTTAAAGCATCATGAATCATTGTTTGTGTATTTTCAAATGTGGCTTTTGGTTTCAAATATTTGTGGAAGGCATTTATCACTGTGATCTTATCCATGCTCTCCCTTCTCTTTATTTTTACAAGTGATGAATGATAATTTGTTGTTCATGTTTACATGATAATGGGTGAGATTAGAAACTTGAGAGTGAGAACGTGTTTGTCTTCTTATTTATGAGTAGTTCTATAAAGTAGTTCTCTATTAATATCTAAGATGTTAATTTGATATTTGAAGTACTTTGTTACTATTTAACTTTTTATGTATGAAAACTTGAATCAGCCAAGTTTGATTTTGGATTAAATTGAAGAATTTATGTCATGTGATGTGATGATGAGCATGTGATTTTGGGTCAGTGTCCCACTTTGGATGTACTTGATGATTGAGTTTGTGTTTGTGCCCCTTTTATGTATGTGAGACGATCTCAATATTATCACATGTAAGTTTTGCTCTTATTGATATTATATAGGTCATTTCGAAAATGTCATAACTTAGCTTATATTTCAATCACAAGTTCTTGTTTATACTAAATTAAAATTTGAAATAATATATCGACTATTGTATTCCCTGAAGTCGAGATTGGTTGCTAAATTGTGGATGATCGATACTCTATATAATGTCAAATTTTTTTTGGTACCCGATGTCCAGGGCTACTAGCACCTGACTAATCCAGAGTCGAGGTAAAGAGTAGAAATGATATCCCTCTGGTCAAATTGATGACTCCGGGACTCGAACTCGGGGCTACTAGCTTCCGGTCTATTAATCCGGGGCACGCTCCTGCTACCAACTTGGTTGGTAACCTTCAATTTTGTTGAAGCCGACGAAGGATCAAGGGCAAGCCATTGGAAGGCCTCATTGTGAGCATGACCTTGGGAGCATGTGAGTAGGAGCGGGGCACCGACAGCGTGAAGCTGCGCAGAATGATGCTGAGCACGATCTTGTACTCCATGAACGTCAGGTTCCGCCCTACGCATATCCTCCCGCCGAAGCCGAAGGGCAGGAAGCCCATTCGGTGAGTGCACCCGCCGTAAGCGTCATCCCGGAAACGCTCCGGTTTGAACTCGAACACGTCGTCGCCCCAGAGCTCCCGATCGTGGTGCATGCCCACAACGTCGATCCACATGTTGGTGCCCTTGGGGATGAACGTGTCGCCCACGCGGATGTCTTCCCTCGCCTGCCGCTGTACGTTTGGCGACGGCGAGTAGAGTCGGAGCACCTCGTTCATCACCCAACCCATCTGCATGCGTTAACATATATGATATATGTATGTATATTTACATATATATATATACGTAAAAGTCACCTTGGTTAGTTTGGAGAGCACGGTCGCGTCAAGCGCGCCGTTACCGGAGACGTCCATGAGCTCGTCTCGCAAGGCCGTCTGCCAGTCGGGGTACACTGCCAGAAGGAGCAGAGTCCACGTGAGGAGGAGCCCCGTGGTCTCGTGGCCGCCGAAGAAGAACGTCTTGCACTCGTCGACGAGTTCCTGAGCCGTTAGCTTGCGCTCGAGTCGGGCGGTGTCCTGGTTTCCGGCGAGAAGGAGGTCGAGGAGGTCCTGGTAGCTGCTGCCAGCACCGACGACGACGACGTCCTTCTTCTTCTTCTTCTTCTTCCTGGAAACAATGATCTGAAGGAGGAGGCGGTCGATGTCCTTGCCCAGTTTCCACGCACTGTAGGAGCTTACGGGGGTCAAGAGCTTGCTGAAGGGGACTCCCACCAAGCGGTTGGACTTGAAGAGCATGGTCTGCATGCTTCGGAACATCGTGAACACTTGCTTGCCAGCATCGTCGCTGATGCCAAAGCTGGTTTTTGCGATGATCTCGGCTGCATTTTCTATCACATATTTCTCAACATCGATTACAGAATGCCCCAAATCAAGCTGTCTGTTCCATTGTTCCAGCATTTGGTGGGTACATTCTTCCATTTGACTTATCATGCCCTGCATGCATATTGTTACTTATAATATTTTAATTGATTTCCCTATTTTACATGTTTTCATTACTTTTTTCTATGTATATGACAAAAGACGCTGACACCCCAGAATAGTTTGATGGAAAATGACCCTAAACATCAAGTTAAAAGTGTTCATTATTTCTTTTTCTGCCTGTTTCCAATATTGAGTACATATATATATGTTAGTAATTCATTACTTGTGGGAATAAAAACAAATTGCATATGGATTAAAGAGTTGTTTGGTTTAATTTGGATACGAATTGAGCTCACGCCAAAAAGATAAATAAATAAATAAATTGTATATCAATTCCTAGTTGGTTGATACAAATTATTTGGATGTATTCAGTATTTATATCTTTCTGGTCCTGCCTAATAATAGAAAAGCATAAGTTGCCCCTATTCATCTTGCTGAACAGCACTATAAAACATCTAATAAAGTCAAAAATATTGTCAGCTTCCAAATATAATTATTAGGCAAGTTTGTTCCTAAATGATTGAAGTTCTGTTGTTTTCTTTTCTTTTGATTGTATTTGGAAACTTGAACAAAGGGGCATGATTTCAGTGGATATGACAAAATGCACACATTTATTTTTTACATTGACATGACAATTTTTTTCTAATTTTTTTCTCTTTTATTTAAAATTTGTTTTTTCTTTTTTATTTTCTCTCTTCTAACTATTCTATCTTTTATTTATTTTTTTCTTTAAAAACTCGAAAGAAAATCAGGTTTCCGTCTTCAAATTAACTCATGAACCGGGCTGCCATAAAAAAATGTATTTTGTAGATTTGGAGTAGAAATGAATATATTTGCATATGTGATTAGCTACTCACGTTGAGATTGGTCATGGAGAATGCTGGGGATATTATGTTCCTGTGGAGATTCCAATCATCACCTTCAACCATGAGAAGTCCACTTCCAAACATTGGCCTCCTGTCATTTTTGAATACGTCGGGCTTCCCCCACTTCTTACTCAAAACACCGGATGTCACCTTCTTGAGGAACTCAGGATCCATAACATACAGGAACGGCTCCGTTCCAATCCAGTACACAAAGACATTCCCTACAAAAACCATCACCATAAATGATGCATGTATACCTATGATCATATTGGATTGGCCTACTTCGGAAATAATGATAACTATATATATATAAGTAGTAGAAAAAGAAAAAGAAATTGGCATGTATACCTATGATCATATTGGATTGGCCTACTTCGGAAATAATGATAACTATATATATATAAGTAGTAGAAAAAGAAAAAGAAATTGGCATGTATACCTATGATCATATTGGATTGGCCTACTTCGAAAATAATGATAACTATATATATATAT
>LTAE01000316.1:24537-74823 GCA_001647135.1 Pontederia paniculata | reverse complement strand
AGGAGGAGGAGGAGGAGGAGGAGGAGGAGGAGGAACCCTCGGCCTCCAATTACTACAAAATTGTTCATGGGAAGGAATAAGAAGAACTCCATGAAAGTTTAGTGATATGGTGATCAAAAGAATAATTTGAAAGATGGGGGCAATAACATGCCTTTATATAATGAACAAGGGAGGGCAAACGGTGATTCCATATGACTTTGTTCCTTTCTCCCTCACTCGAACTTCTTTCTTTGTTTTCTCCTTTTTTTGTTTGGGTAAATGACTTCTTTTTTGTTTCTTTTCTTTTAGTTTAGTTCAACTCTTACAGGTCATGACCACTGCGTTGCCTTGTTTTTTTTTTATTTCTTTCTCATTTTTATCAATTCCTAGTTGGTTGATACAAATTATTGGGATGTATTCAATTATTATGAAGGTATTTGTATCTTTGTGGTCCTGCCTAATAATAGAAAACCATAATTTGCCCCTATTCGACAACACTAGAAAACATTTAATAAAGTCAAAAATATTGTCACCTTACAAATAGAATTGTTAGGCACGTTTGTTCCTAAATTATTGAAGTATTTTTCTTTCTTTTCTTTTGATTGTAGTTGGAAACTTAAACAAAGGGTTACAATTTCAGTGGGTTCAAAAAATGCACACGTTTTGTTTAATTACTTTGATATGAGAGTTTTTTTTTTATTTTTTTTAAGTAATTTTTCTCTTTTATTTAAAATTTATTTTTCTTTTTTTATTTTCTCTTTCCTAACTACGCTATCTTTTATTTATTTTTTTCTGTACCCAAACATTTGTTCTAATCTATAAAATCAATTATTCATTGAAAATTAAAAGGAAATCAGGTTTCCATCTTCAAATAAACTCATGAACCGTGCAACCAAAAAAAAAATACTTTACAAATTTCGAGTAGAAATGAATGTATTTGCATATGTGATTAGCTACTTACGTTGAGATTGGTCATGGAGAATGCTGGGAATATTATGTTTCTGTGGAGATTCTAATCATCACCTTCAACCATGAGCAGCCCACTTCCAAACCTTGGCCTCATGTCATTTTTGAACACGTCATAACATAAATGATGAATCATTCACTGAATAGTAGAAAAAGAAAAAAAAAAGAAATTGGCATATATACTTATGACCATATTGGATTATCATATAGGCACTGGCCCGCCCCTATAATAATAAGAAGTATGAATCTACACACAAACTTTTACATTGCCACAGCGGTTATAGCAATCTTGCCTCCGCAAGGTATTGACCCCTGTTAACAGCCAGTTATTTTATTTTAATTTTTTCTCCATTAATGTATTTTCCTTCGCTTCCATTAATAAAATAATTTTAATTAAATGATATCAATTAATTATATTGTATCAAATCTTAGTTAGTTTAATATATTTTAACTCAAATTCAATCATATTTTTTTATATTTGAAATTGAATACAGTAAATAAAATTTAATATAATATTTTCCGTTCATATTAAATTTACTTTTATATAATAAAATATATTTTACACGGTCCTTAATCAACATAATCAATTATAATTTTCTCTAATCTATATATTATTAATAAGCTTAAATTTTATATTTTTCGTTGATAAAATATTTTTTTAATTAATCTAGCAAAAATCACTTATATATGATATGGTAGCACTATAATAAATAATTGTTGAACTTTAACTTAATAATAAAATTATAATATGAACTTTAACTTTAATAATATATAATATATTGATTTATGAATAAAATATTATTTTAGTATGATTAAATATTTATATTACTATTCTCTTATTTAAAATGATCGGTGAACCCACTAAAAAATTTTTTTGCTCCTGGCAGGGAACAGAGAGGAGTGGATGTCATGATTGAAGTAGAAGCATTAATAGAAGAAGATGCTGCGTGGACATCATTTTGGTCAGGTTTCCCAAGGGTAAACGACTTCTTTTTTCGTTTCTTTTGGTTTAGTTCAACTCTTACAAGTCATGACCACTGTAACACCTCATATTTTATAAATAAATAAAAATAAAATAAAGGGGAGATATGATAAGATAAGAAAAGATATAGTTTGTTAAGATTAGGAAAAGTGTTTGAATTGAAATCAAATTGTTATAACTTTTATCAATTAATATTCTTAATCTTACACAGATAAATATTTAAGAGACTTCTAATCATATGAAAGATTATTTTTTTAAAAATTATAAATAAAGTCAAGAGTTTTAATCGCCTTCAAACTTCATCTAGGGATGAATTCCCTCCCATATAAATAGGACCCAACCCCTTCTCTCATCCCACAATTTTCTTTCTTAAACTCAATGCATCTCCAAACCCAGGCACCAAAAGTTCTCTCTCTATATCTCTCTTTCCCTCTCTCCCTCTCTCTATCTTTCCTCGGCGGCGGTGAGAGTAGAAAAGGCCAACACGGACCGTATCAACAGGACACGGGCCGTGTTGTCAAGGAAAATGAAGAAGACAGATCGTTCCAACAGACCGCGTTTGCAACCTAACAAAGTCATCTACAATTCTTGAGTGTAGACAATTCTTGAGTGTGTAGAAATCTAACAAAGTCATCTACAATCAATGTATTCATGTCTCAACCTACATCTAAAGGGAACATAGACACATATTAAGTTGATCTTCGGTGCATGTAATTTGACTTTGAAATCTTCACATACTTGCCCCATTCTAATGTGTGCATATATATTTTCCGAAGTTTTTATAAGATTTTCATCATCAAAAGAATATAAGTATGACACAAGTCATAAAGTCATATTTTCAACACGCTTTAATGCATACAAAGACTTCTTTAAGGTACAAATTTGGCCTTCATTTTCCTAAATAGAGAACCCCCCTGTTTGACTCATCAGGATGTCTTCTTCGAGTTCTCCATGTAGGAAGACGGTCTTCACATCTAGTTATTCAAGCTTTAGATTTTGATGTGCTACAAAAGGAAGCACCACTCAGATGTAAGTGTGTCTAACAATTGGTGAGAATATCTCATTATAGTCCCTCCATTTTTTTTACTATAGCCTTTGGAAACTAAGCGTGCGTTATATCTTGTGCATTCAACTTCAGAAATCTCAAGTTTCTTCTTTGAAGGTCCACTTGCAGCCTACAACCTTTTTGCCTTTCGATAACTTAACTAGCTCTCATGTATGGTTCTTGTGAAGAGATTTCATCCCCTCACTCATAGAAACAATTCATTGCTCTGATTTTGCACACGAGATGATGTCCTTGTAAATTGATGTCTCTGGAGACTCACCTCAGCCACTTGCAATGCACAAGCAACCATGTCCTAAAATCTATATTGTTTAGGAGGACTCATGTATCTGCAAGGATGTCCAACAAGAATAGATTCTTTTCCGTTTGCTCTTAAGGTTGGTGATTAGGTTGCTCTTCATGTTCTTGTTCTGGCTAATCAACTTGGTGTGTTTCTCCTAGATCATCCCCAACGGGAGCTACCTCAAACTCCACTAGTTTGTTGACACTCTAAAGTACCACATCAACAACTTTCACCTTAGGTTGAAGCATTGAAGCCTCATCAAAGGTTACGTTTTTTGTTGTGGATGACTTTGTGCTTTGTTATCACAAGAATGTGAAGGACGAAATTGCCATCCATCGACTCTTATATCTTAATGATATGCTTACTGTTGTTAGGAACATGTCATATGTTCAACCTATGAAAAAACTCCTCGATGAAGAATTCGACATGAAGGATCTTGGTATAGCTAAAAATTTTAAAGATGGAGTTAGTGAGAAATCGCACAAAGAGTAAACTCTTGTTATATCGGAAAACTTGTATTTAAATATTATATTCTAAAGAT
Organism: Pontederia paniculata; assembly: GCA_001647135.1. NCBI lineage: Eukaryota > Viridiplantae > Streptophyta > Magnoliopsida > Commelinales > Pontederiaceae > Pontederia > Pontederia paniculata. The sequence continues at coordinate 71,009 of LTAE01000316.1, read as the reverse complement.
AACTTAGTTAAGGTGAAAATTTATTATGTAATACGATCTCTCCTATACTTGGGATCGTGATGTCATCCATTATTTACCAAGGTTTATGTTTCTTATTGTGTATTGATAATCTCTATATAAATTTCTTAGGATTTGGGTTATGCATTTTGTATCATTTGTTATTTTCTTCGATAATAAAGAGAGAACTTTGTTGTCGCCCAATGATGTAGTACAATTAAACTTCAAGCTCGTGTCTTCTGTTTGTATGATTCTTCTATGTTGTTTATTTCTTGCAACACATAAAATGACTCACTTAAGAACAATTATCCTTGGAAAATATCATTTAAGTTTTGATGCATATTGTTTTATGTTTTCCCAAGGTCTAGAATATAAGTATTAAACAATAATAGTACATATGAATATTACTTTATGAATTTGTCTTATATTAGATAGTGAAAATTACACAACTTCAAACTTGCACCAATATAAGCTGGTGATCTCATATGTTTATATAAAACTATGATTAAAAGTGGTTGTAATAGAACACGAACAACATCGATGCACCAGCCCGGTCATACAACAACTAGCTAGAGAAGAAACATTCGATTTTTTTCAGACGGGTTTCCTAGTTTTTATTATTCATGACTCTTGTTACACAATATTACGGCAATTATATTAACTTTTATATCTTAGGAACTTATTTACACTACTTCCTGCTAACTGGAGATGAGAAATTTATTTTAGTTATTCAGCATAAATTGGATGAACAAATATGGATGATTGATATAGGGATTGTGTAGAAAGGAGAGTAATGATTGGAATAATAAAAGAAGAGGAATAATCAATAGTAAACTGGATCTAAGTAAACCTATACAGGAATCGAAGATGCACTTCTTTAGAGCATACTGTCTGTCCTCCCCGGTAATCTCCGGAAGAAGTTCATTGGAAGTGAAGGCATTTGGTGTCTGAATCTTGGATGTCTCATGACATAGAGACCTGAGAGTGCTACCATGATCTGCAATGGTGTCATGTAACAACAGTGGCTGGATCAAAAACTTCCCATGTGTATTGTTCATTGTAGGATGAAGCCCTTCGACACTAAGAATAACAAGCTCAAGTAACCCAACTGCTGGTTTCCAAAGTTGTCTTGCAGTTGCTCTCAAGTCACTACAGCTATGTGTAGACTCATCAATTAAGGACATGATATCCCCCATCCAGACAGACACGAAGTGACTTGAAAATTTATCCTTCTTCAATTGATCCACATCAACTGCAACAGGCTTTTCAAGACTGAACCATCGACTAGAGATTGAGCGATCATCAGCTCTCTTCTCAAAAGATCCTGTTATGAAAATAGACGAGAGAGAAAGTCAACACAGAGAAGACACACGGATTTACGAGGTTCACTCTTAATTGGGCTACGTTCTCGGGCAGCGGCTAGAATTGTTTCTTTGACGTGGAAAAACAACAGATGATCCAAGATACAGAATAACCCAAACCCTAGGAAGTTTATATATGGACTCCCAATACAAAATAGGACCCCCTAGGGGACGGGCGGCTTCGCCGCCCCAAATATTTGACGCCTGTGATGCGCAGGGAGTCATATGGGTTTCCACTGGGTTAAGATTCAAAGCATTATCAAACAGATCCCAATGTAATAGTAACATGACCAATTACCTCATCTTTGTTTGGTGCCAAACGGCCTTCTACAGACAGGATGAGGTGATCCTCGAATGGCTCTGCAGCCACAAGCATGAGGTCCTCATTCCAACCTGGGTTGAATGTCCGTGCTTGAACTGTCTTGGTCCTCAGGATCTGGTTCCCTTACTTGTACCTTGACATAGAGATCTGGAAAGTGAATCTTGTCTGATATTATGATATCTTGGGCTTCAATAATCTTGTCTGACATTCTAGGAGCATGGTAGACTTTCGACCGAATAAGAGAGCTGGCAGCAGCACCATCAACAATGGAGAAAGGTTTCATCAGCTTGAGTCCCCACCCAGACTGCAAGCATCAATTCACCCTTTGTCTTCTCTCCTTTCTTGTCCTCAGGACAGTACGTACCACTCTGGAGCCAATGGACTATCAGGTGGGACACGAATTGGCACATCATTTAAATCAAATCTCACAATTCCAACAAAATCAAAATCATCCTTGAGCAAATCCTTGTCCTTAACCACAACTTCTACAACTGATGACTGCAAGCGGTCACTAGAGAATGCAAAAGACTTCATTCCATTCAGGATTTTGCTGCTTTTGAAAATGTTTGGTTGTCACCTTATAGTTGCCCATTTTTACTTCAACATAAGGATCTAGACTTCCATTAACATCCATGGATGGCAAACCTCGAGCCCTCACCAAACACACAAAAATGTATTGCATTTGCTCCACGAGATCATACATGTTTGTTGGCTTATCTGCACTGATAATTCAGTGCGTAATCTACTGGCTGTTGTGAGGGCAATGATGAGAAGATTCTGAATGTTTTGGTTGTCTGAGGTTCAGGGTTCATGTAGTCGACCCCTGTAAGATTTAAAAGGACTTTCAAAGTTTGGTATTATAAATATCTCGCAGCGGAAGTACTAGTTCTTTCACGTTCTACTATTGTCGTGTCTGTACTGTAGTCGGAGTCTTGATCACAGTAGGAAGAACACCACTTATTCACGATCTAGAGTACCACGGTCTGGCTAAGTTTGAACAGCACCTGCACGTAATGCAACTGACTGAACTCGTTAACAATGGGTTTCCTTTTATAGAAATCCACTGAGTCGATTTTGGGAACCGCCGGCAACCGCACTTAGCGGTTACGTCCATCACCACACGCAAATGATTTGCGTGTGGTGTAACTTCTCCATGCAGTTGCCAACAACACATGCAACTGCATGGTGCGGTTATAGCTCGTAAGGGCGTCATGTCCAACAACCCTGTGTCTCACTGATTCGCCAACTGTGTGCTGGGAAACATCTTTGGGAGTACTGTGTGCTGCTTTCTTTTCTTGGTGTGGGCTTTGATTTGGTACAACTTGGGAGAGAACTTGATGGTAACCTTGAGTTGGAGAATCATTTGGGAAGGGGTCAATAGCTGGAAGTGGGTTTGAAAGTTTTATGGAAGGATCATTAGTAAGAAAAGAGTCCATGTTTTTCTAGTGGATAGTGCATGACCATAGCGTCTGCAAAGGGCACAAAAGAGGTTCCTGCAATCCTTACCTTGCCAAGAAATGACCTGGAATTTAAGCTCTTGTTACGGGTGTACACATAGGCTTCAAGTGCAAGAGGTTCCATACAGGATTTAGGTCTTTTTCTTTTGTTGTGGTTCGGTACTTCTGGTCATCAAAATGAAGCTCAAGATAAGGACTAGCAGAACCTTGCCCATCTTTAGGCATCAGATCATGGGCATTTACAACTTCTACACCCAACTTGTAACTGGTCATCTCTATCCAAAGTTGTGAGAGTTCACTGACAGCTCCTATGAAGCATATAAAAGACAGGAAATGTATTGAAAACCTGTGGCATAAATGCAGAATATTTTGAATAAAACATGTGTTGCAATTGAATAAGCATCTGAAAGTTTGAGATAAGGAAAATAATCCAGAATTCATTCATTGTGTATATATGCAAAAGCATTCAATGTTCTAGTTACTTGGAGCAAGAAATAAACCAGGGGGAAAAATCTAAAACATGATATCATTAACCTATAAGTTTAACCTCTAAAAAGTGCTATAACTTCTTAAAAGTATCAACTAAAGCAAACATCAAAAGGACTGGGTTTGTGTGTTTCACATTCATGCATCGTGAGCTAGAAAGGATAACCTAATGATAGTTGCTAGCATCCATTTAGTCAAACAGAGAAGAAAGGAAAGGAAAAAAGATTGCCTCAAGACCTCAGTGTCACTTAGAAACTCTCCAAATTAAGATTACGAAACAATTTTTAATCATGAGTTGCCCTGATGGACCAATGGTGATTTAGTAAGATAACTCATATGATATCAAATTAATTCAGTTTTAAATGACATCATGTGAAAAGAAAATAAAGAAACAAAAGAACGAGGGAAAGTAGCTATTAACTTATGCACAGCATATACCTAATGTAGCGAGAAGGGACCAAGAGAATATAATAATATGGTGTGCTGCATCTGATCAGAACAGAATTTATAACCTCTAAAATAATATATTTCCTAAATATTCTTATTCAGGATATGGCTTCCTCTGGATTAATTTGTTATGTAACAAAACACAAAACAATATGAGATAAATAAATGTACCCAAATGGACATGATTAGCTCTCTCATCCCTGGACCGCAAAAGTTATGGTTTTGAATGAGAAAGAATTGAGGAATCCTCTTTTCGACTCTATCTCTCCCATTACAGTCGTTGCTTTTCTTTTTGTTACTCCTCAAGTACTTGCTTCAGCTTTAGCCATGCAAATTTTGGATATTTTCTTTTATTTCTCATCAAATAAATATCATCTTCTTCTAAAAATCCTAGCTATTCTTAACAGATGATATCGAGGAATCTCATTGATATTACTCAAACAAGCATGAAATGTATGCTTGAATATTCGTCCATCATAAAAGGTCATGGAGACAACAAAGAGTTTAACTATTTAGACCTAAAAAATTCAACAAGCTAAATAGTGGTTCCCAAGTAACCTAAGCATGGCAGCTGATGGGACCTCCGAGTATTGACGCCTCCGGAGTAGCGACTTTTTGGAACTCGTTGAGGTTATGTGGTGTGCGTGCCGGCTTGGAGTGGCGAAGACCTTGGATCACCGGGCTAGCTATCATATAGTCCATTTGGCTACAGCGCCAACCGCACTATCTTTGATGGAGAGAGGTTTTATGTAGAGAACATAACACATCATGTATCATATCTCATGAGCGAGTGGGGTTTCGGTTTGCTTGTTAACTTTTGACTTTTTTTGAGTGGAAGTACACACTAATTTGTACATTCTCTTTATCTAATACAAATGGGTGGCTACTATAAGTTGTACTCATCCTTCCTTCTTTAAAAAAAAAACTAACCAAAATCATATGATGAGAATAGCTATGATTGCGCAATTTGAAATAATTTGAACAAAAATTTAATAAAAGCATAAACTGTTTGTAATAACCTAAAAAATTATTAAACAGGTGGGCTCCACTCTCCACCTAAAACTCTTCATATTGGAACTGAAGTTCCACTACCATCCACTATAAATCATCGCACCACCGGGTTACTCTCTCTCTTGCCTAATTGTTCCCATTTGCTACCTTGTAAACTAAGCCTACGGGATAAAAACGAAATTGAGCTCCACATTCATGAAAGAATGAGTTGCTGCTGGAACTATGAGCGGAGGGGGAGCTATTGTTGCAAAGGATTTGAGAAGAAGAGGAAGAATTATAGCAAGGTCAAAAGAGTAGATCAAGAGTTCATGGATTAAGGATAAGAAAAAGCATGGGAGAAAGAAAATGAAGACAACAATTTTTTTTTTGAAAAAGAAAAGGATGACTACACGTTCTGGTGGTCATCCCACTTGTATTAAATCATGAAGGAATGTACATGTGTGTATCGGAGCATTTTATGGTGCCCCCAAAAGAAAAGATACAAAATCACCCAAAACCCCACTCTCTCGTAACATTAGATGTCTGATATACAATGTTCTCGCTATAGCATCTCTCCCCTCAAAGATTGTGCAGTTTCGCTGTAACCACGTCGCCCATGTGATGGCCAAGGATGTCACGCATGGCCGCTGCCAATCAGAAGTGTTATGTGTGCAGCATGTCCGCAATGAACTCCAAAAACCGTCAAAACCGGATGAATCAACTCCCGCTGGTCGTAGGTGGCTCCATACCTCTGTGGCAATGGGGCAGGTGAAGAAAATGTGGGCGATGTCCTCCTCTGCCGCCCCGCCTAATGCACATGTGATGTCTGGATTTGGCGCCCATCTAGACCTATATACTCGGGTGAACAATCTGCCCGGCCTCAGTAGCCAAACAAAAATCCTGACTTTGAGAAGCGCGCGCGAGCGCCATATCCTCAGATAGTCCCCTCGAATGATGCTGCTATCAAGATCAATAATATAGGAGAAGAGCTTAGGGAAGAACTTAGATTCATACCTAGGCTAAAAACTCAATTGATGCATGCCATGTGCTTGATGAAATGCATGAATGATCTATGTTAGTTGTTCTTAGGTTTTGAAACCAATGTACACTTATGTGTTTAGTTTCTTATGAGAATATCATGTTTTATTTCTTCTATTACACCATGAACTCTAGAAGTTGTTATGAGCACATTAGGAACAATTTTATGTATAGACATGCACTTGTTGTTGCCAATCAGGTGCCCACTCACCTTGAGTCGGGCATACAGGCACCAAATGGTGAGAAATTGTCTTACCGTGAATCGGATGCCCAACCAACCCACAGTAAGACGTCTGAGCACAAAATCATGAAACATGACCTTGTTGCGGCAACTGGACGACCAACCAACTCATAATCGGGCGCTCAGGCACTAAATGCGAAAAAGGACCCTTTCAGTGATCGTCTAAACAACCAGCAGACTCGGATGACCAGTTGACCTCCAACCGGATGACCGGTCATCAAGATTCTATGGACAAAGTATTAAATAGCTTATTTTTTCAAGTAGCAAGTACCCAGACATGCTATGATGCATACATGCCAAGTTATGTCATGAATGATTTTTTTTTGCTCTTGAAGTGATTTAATGCTATAACATAGGATTGTATATGACAGTCGTAAAGTAGGTTTAGGATATGAACCCTGTTATACTTGTATTGTTGATAGATGCATGTAACAAAAGATGGATTGAGATTAGTTTTGGCGCACCTTCGAAAGGAGAAGTAAAGTCTTCATAAAAAATGGTTTTATACTTCTCAGAAAGTAAAGTCTTCACCGGAGACGGTGTCATATTTCCCAATACCCTTAGAGTGACAATATGGAGGGTACAAGGTGCCCTTGGTCTGATCAACCAAAGATGATGTGACAAAATCCATAATCAAAATAAGATAATAAAATGACATGTGACACGAGAACAACTAATGTGAAGTTAGAATGCTAACTTCTAAGATTGTCGCATACTAAATAATGAAAGATGATGAACATTGACATGAACAAGAAATGTTAAGCCAAAAGGGCTATGTGCATTGATAATCAATGTTAGGTAAGATGTTTATGTCGAAAATGCATTATATTGATATTACATGAGAAAGTAAAAAGAAGAAAGGAATGCACTATGTTGATATTGCATAAGAAAGATAAGAATGAAAAGCAAGATGAAAGATAGCTAAAAGTTAAATTAAGAGCATAATGTGCTAAGAAGCTAAAATAAAGAAAAGATGAAAGGTCCTATGTTGATCATGTGCTTGGGCTAAGAAACCTATTGTATGTTTATTATGATGTTATATGCATGACATATAGGACATGACATATAAGGATGATATGATTCATGCTTGCTTCGACCTTTAAATGTTGATCAAGAACATAATCCATGATTATTTTGATGGCCATAAAATTAATGTATAAATTGGTACTAACACTTTATATTGAGTAACAGATGATAAAGTCTCAGAGAAGCGCAGAAAATAAATAGAAAGAGACCCTAAAAATTCATAGGAAAGGAGTTTCACTCCGGTCGACTGAAACAGACTTTCGGTCGACTGAAAATCATGCCGAGAAGGCTGATCATTAAGCACCCAAGTTTCGCACGATCGAATCAGAGAACCGGACGCCCGAAAATAATATCGAGAAGGCTAAACATTGAGAACCCAAGTTTCGGACAATCGAAACAAACTTTCGGTCGATTGAAAATTATGTCGAGAAGACCAGTCGTCGTGCAACACAGATTCGGTCGACCTTATCTCCAATTCAGTTGACCGAATCCATAGCAGGAAACTAAAACGTCTTTTTTATTCAAATTACATTGCTAGGAAGCCTTATATGGAAGCAAAAACGGCTAGAAGAAAGAGAAAATATATAAAAGAAGGCTCAGGACAACAAAGTGAAAAAAAGCAATCAATCCTCAAGCAAATTGCAATCAATGAGCTATCATCCACGCATCATTCATTCCTCTAGTATTGCATAGTGAGAGCATTATTGTAAAAGAGAGAAAAACAATATTTTGTACTCTAAAAGCTCAAAGTGAAGAGAGGTGAAGCCTTATCTCTCGAGCGGAGAAAAGGTTGTTGAGGTGTACTTGGGTTGTCTTCACCCAGATTCATCCTGAAGGCAGTATTAGTGAATCTCCGAAGTTTCCAAGTTAGAGAAGTCGGAGCGAGGACGTAAGCTAAGGAGTTGGGCCGAACCTCGTCAACAAACGACCGCGTCTCAATCTTCATTTGTGCACTTTACTCTTCTCCTTAATTCTTTGTGATATTGCATGATTTTTAGGCTCTCCATTTTTAGTTGAGATTTATCGAAATTGCTTAATTAAAGATTTAAAACACCAATTCATTCCCCCCTTCTTGGTGCCTTTCGATCTAACAATTGGTATCATAGTCATGTTACTCTAATTCAAGATCAAACGATCTAAGAGTATGGCATCCAAGGGGTTATTCTTGGTGAAGGTCAATCGACCACTCGCCCTCCTACTTTCAGCTCTTCAAACTTTTCTTATTGGAAGATTTGTATGCAAGCCTATATATGCTCCACTGATAGTGATATTTAGGATAAAGTTGAAAATGATTTTACTAAACCTATGAAAGTAGGAAATGGAGTTAATGTTGAAAAATTACCAAACAAATTTACTGTTGGAGAAAAATATAATTAAAAGTTAGATTGGAAAGCTAAAAATATTTTTTACTGCGCTTTAGATGCTACTAAGTTTAATTGCATTTCAACCTGTCTCACATCAAATTATATTTGTAAGAAATTTATTGTTACGCGTGAAGGCACTAATAAAGTAAAAGAATTCAAGCTCAATATTTTGAATCACCAATATGATGCATTCAAAATGAATATGTGAATGACATGATTGTACGTTTTAATGATATTGTGAACTGCTTAGCCTCTTTGGGCGAGCCAAAAACTAATGTCCAAAAAGTTAAGAAGTTTCTCAGGTCCCTCTCTCAAAAATGGCATACAAAGCGAACAATCATGGAGGAACAAGACTTAAACAAGCTGGACTTCGACGATCTTATTGGATCTCTCCTAACCTATGAAATGAGCATGAAAGAAGATCAAGGAGAAGCAAATTTAAGTAAAAAGAAGATTCTTGCACTAAAAAGCAAAGTGGAAGAAAAAACCGAAGGCGACACAAGTGACGAGGAAGATAAAATCGATGAAAGAACGCTTGCCATCTACACTAAGAAGCTAGAGATTTGCAAATAATAAGAAGAGTGGTAACTGGTCCAAGAAAAGATCAGCTACTCCACAAAAAAATCAAATCACATGTTTTCCGAGTGCAAGAAACCTAGACACTACAAAAATGAATACCCTAACCTTGCAAAACGAGGAAAAGAAGTTGAATCATTAAAATGGAAGAAAACGGCTCTCCAAGCCACATGGGACGAAAGTGGTGAAGGAGAAAAAAATGACTCATCAAAAGACTCAACAGATGGAGATGAAGAAACATACATTTGCTTAATGGCCAAAAGCCATGAGGTAAATACTAACTCATCTAGCTCTAAATGTGATAGTGATGAAGAGATTGCTTTTGATATGCACAAAGAATTTAAAAATATAATTGAGAAATATAGTATACTCAAAAAGAAAAATAACACATTAAAAAGAACCTTGAAAAGCTTAAAGAGGAAAACCAGCATCTCAGAAACTTATCAAATTGTGAAAAATGCAAAATTTCGAATGAAGAAAATTCAAGATTAGAATTTTTAGTAGAAGAATTAAAAACTGAAAAAGATCATTGGAATAGGTAATGTTGGTAAGAATCACATCACCCATATTCAAGACGTTTGGCTAGTTCAAAATCTGAAGCATAACCTCCTTAGTATTAGTCAATTATGTGATAAGAAATATATAGTTAAATTTGAAAAGAATAGATGTTTGATAATTAATGAAGATTCAAATAAAATCTGGTATGTTGGATTTAGACATAATAATGTTTACATGATTGATTTCAATGATTTAAAAAATGAAAAGTGTTTAAGTGCTTTGCATGATGAAATTACAATATGGTATAGAAGACTAGGACATGCTAACTTTAATTTACTTTACAAATTATCCAAGCATTAAATGGTTAGTGATCTACATAAGATAAAGTTTGAAAAACACTCCATTTGTGAATCATGTTTGAAAGGAAAACAAACAAGTAACTCTTTTAAACTAAGAAATAAAATCTCTACAAATAGACCTTTAGAACTTATCCATCTTGACTTATTTGGACCAATCGATATAATGAGCCTAGGAGGAAAAAGGTATTTATTAGTTATTGTGGATGATTTTTCTTGATTCACATGGATCATATTTCTTTCACATAAAGATGAAATATTTGGCATGTTTACAAAACTCTCTAAAAAGGTTGAAAATGAACTTGATCTTGCAATATCAAAATATGTAGTGATCATGGTGGCGAGTTTGAAAATAAAAGCTTTGAAAAATTTTGTGATGAACATGGTATTGCACATCATTTCTCAACTCCTAGAACTCCACAACAAAATGGAGTTGTAGAAAGAAAAAATAGATCTCTTCAAGAGATGGCTCACACTATGTTAAATGAAAGTAATTTGCCAAAGTATTTACGGGCTGAAGTTGTAAGTACATCATGTTACATTCTTAATAGAGTATTGATTAGACCATTTGAAAAGGAAACATGCTTTGAAATGCTCTATGCAAAGAAACCTAACATTGCTTACTTTAGAGTGTTTGGTTGAAAGTGTTATATCTTGAATAATAAGGACAAACTAGGTAAATTTGATGCAAAGTGCGACGATGGTATTTCCTTGGATATTTAGCCAGAAGTAAAGCATATAGAGTTTACAATAAAAGAAATTTGTTAGTAGAAGAGTCCATAAATGTGAAACTTAATGAAGCTAATGATCTTGTGTTAAGAAAAGATATAGACAGGGATGAAGAAGATGAGCTTATACCAGAGCAAGGTGAACCATATGATCAACTACAAAACACAAGTGAAGTGGAGACACAAGAGGTAAACTATGAGGAACAAGCCGAAGATTATCAAATTGATACTCCAAACAACATACTTGGTAATGTCAATGACGGTATAAGAACTCGAAACTCTATAAAAAAACTTTTGTGTTTTTTCAACTTTTCTCTCTCAAATTGAACCAAGGAATATAGATGAAGCCTTAAATGATCCAATTGGGTAAATGCTATGCATGAAGAATTAAACAATTTTGAGAGAAATAAAGTATGGACGCTTGTAGAAACACCCTAGATCACTCAATTATTTGTAGAAGTGGGTCTTTCGAAATAAACTAGATGAATCAGGTGTCACTGAGAGAAAGAAGGCTAGATTAGTGGCGAAGGGTTACTCACAAATTGAAGGATAAACTTTGAAGAAATTTTTGCACCAGCAACTAGATTACAGGCTATTAGGATGCTTTATCTTTTGCTTAGTTTAAAGGATTCAAACTTTTTCGATTGGCTGTAAAATCCGCATTCTTAAATGGTTTTATAAATGAAGAAATATGTTGAACAACCACAGGGATTTGAGAACTCAAAGTTTCCAAACTATGTTTATAAACTTTCTGAAGCCCTTGATGATTTGAAACACGCTCCAAGAGTTTGGTATGAAAGATTAAGTACTTTTCTTATAGAAAATTATTTTTCAAAAGGAAAGGTTTGACACCAAACTATTTTTAAAACATCAATATATTTTAGTACATATATATGTAGATGATATTGTGTATGGTGCTACTAGTGAAGAGCTATGCAAAGAGTTTGAAACTCTTATGCAAAATGAGTTTGAAATGAGTCTTGTAGGTGAGCTCACTTTCTTACTCGGATTATAAGTGAAATAAACAAAAGAAGGAATTTTTTTAAGTCAAGAAAAAGTATACAAAGGAGCTGCTCAAAAGATTCAAGATGAATGAATGTAAGTCAAGTTCAATTCCGATGAGCACTTCCACAAAAATGGACATGGATCAAAATGGAAAACCAATCGACTTGAAAAGGTATAGGGGTATAATTGAGAGTCCTTTATACTTAACTACATTTAGGCCAGACATAATGTTCAGTGTATGTTTATGTGCGATTCCAAACTGCACTTAAGGAATCTCACTTAATAACAGTTAAAAGAATTATGAGGTACTTGAAAAACACACACAAATTAGGTCTATGATACGATAAAAACTCGAATTTTGACTTACATGCATACTGATGCTGATTTTGTTTTATGTAAGGTAGATAAAAAAAGTACTAGTGGTATGCATTGTTTCCTTGGTAGCTCCCTCGTATCATGGGCTAGCAAGAAACAAAATTCTATTGCACTATCTGCTGCTGAAGCTGAATATATCGATGTCGGTAGTTGTTGTGCCCAAATCCTTTGGATAAAACAATAATTGCTCGATTTTGGAGTAAATTGCTCAAATGTGCCCATGAAATGTGATAACACTAGTGCAATAGAGATGATGAAGAATCCAATCCAACACTCAAGACCAAACACATAGACCTAAGATATCATTTCATACGAGATCATGTGTCAAAAGACCATAGAAATAAAATTTGTCCCCACCGAAATACAATTAGCGGATATTTTCACAAAACCTTTAAGTGAGGAGAGATTATGTATGCTTAGAAGAGAGATTGGCATCATGGACCTAAATGAATGAATTTTTTTGTACTTGTCGCCTGAATGGTCACCGTGAAAAGAACTAAAATAAAATATGAATCAAACAAAATAAATTTTCTTACATTTGGTCAACCGAACCACAATTTTCGATCTACCAATATGATATTCCAAACATGTTGCATCTTCAACCATATTGTCGGTCGACCAAGACTTCATTTCGAACGACCGAAATCACAATTTCAACAACCCACAAAATTGGATGCTTTTTTCGGTCGAACGTAACCCGCTTTCGAGCGACCAAAAACGTGGCCTAAATAACTCGCCCGTTCAGCGATATTTTCGGTCGACCGTAATCCACTTTCGGGCAACCAAAAATGCGACTTAAATAACTCGCCTGTTCGGCGATATTTTTCGGTCGACTAAAAGTTTCTTTCGGGCGACCAAAATCGGCTGTATCTAGTCCACCCTCCTTTTAAATGACTCCCTCTCTCATACTTCACTCCTCCTCCCATACCTTTCTCCCCTCCCTTCTTCTCTTCTCTCCTTTCCTTTCGCTACCTCATGTAATAACACAAGTTCATCCTTCTTAAACGACTTCTTCTCGCCGGATTACTTCACCAACGTCACGATGCAACATCGCTGGACACTCTTGACATAAGTATTCACTGAACTTGATCTGTCTCTATTCATTAACCGATTTGTGGCATCCTCCTTTAACACTCTTTATGGCACACATAATGTCTCCCGCGGTATCCGAATTGATTGGAATTTTTTAGAAGTGCCTACTCTTTGGGACATGTTCCATAAAATTGGATTGCTTCCCTTGCTTGAGATTAATGAGCATGTTTATCATCGCCTTTGTCAAGTTATTCAATGCAAACATGACTTATCCTATAAAACGTGATTCAATAACCTCTAAAGTCTTGGACTACACCTTCACATTAACTAGGGAAACCATCTGTGACATTTTTGGTGTATTTCATAATGGAATTCAAAAGTTACAAACTCACACGTGGTTGTATGGCATAAATTTTGGGCAAGCCTTAATTGAAGTATTTGAGGGTCCCTGCGACAAATTGCCCAACACAGGAGGTCACATGATGCTCAACCCAATCATGAAAGTCGTCCATCATATCATTAGCTACATGTTGATCCGTCGTGCAGGACACTACACCGATGTAACCTTCGTTGATCTCAATCTTCTCTTTTGTCTCTTGAGGCCAAATGAAAACGTGATAACTTCAGTACCATCATGACTCACAAACTTCTTCAAACCACGGATAAAATTATTCCTGATCATGGTCACAATACTAGCTTATATTATGGCAAACTACTGACTGCATCTTCAAGGCCCAATGCGTCATCATTCCTGATAATGAACCATTCTTCATAGAGAGACCAACTGATGTCATCAACTTTCAGACCATGATCCGAAAGAAGCTTCACTTTTAACAGGGGAGATGGATTGACATAGGAAAGAGAAATACCGTGGATGACAATTCTGAAGATGAAGATGAAGCATTCGATGTGCCACAAGAAGGCCTCGACTAAAGCTCACATCCTCAGCTCCTCATGCCCCGAACGACTGGTCATCCACTGACAATTGGGGTACACCCTCCTATCAAGACACGCCTGACTATTCTGGCCCAAGTCTTGAAGAATGGAACTCCCTAGTGACTCTAATATGCAGCTGGAGCAAAAGAACATGGGTGACTGCATGTTCTCCTACTTTCGCTCGACGGGGTTTGATACATCACCCTTTGATCCCGATCATCCTATCTCCTAGTTCCTTCATATTTTCGCCTCTTTTGATGTTGTTAAAGGGGGAGAAACAAGGATGATACTAGCTTATGTCATTAGGATTTCACTATGTCATGAGGATGATATTTGATTATGTCTGAACTATGTAATAGGGATTATGCAGTTTTTGGATCATGTTATGTTTGGATTATGCTTATGGTCATGGATATTGCTTATTCTCATGAATGATGAATATGTGCCCATATTGCTCCTATTGATTATTAACTATACTCTTGCATGAATGTGGTTATTAATCATATATATTGAAACTCCATGTTAATATTAAATTTGCAAATCATGGTTACAACTTATTGATATCAAAGTGAATTGCAAGCATGAATTTAGGGGGAGCAATCACTACTACTATCATTTTTTTTATCATCCATTAAGTTTTGACACCATCAAAAAAGGAGAGATTGTTGATCAAGAACATAATCCTCGATGATTTTGATGACCAAAAACTTAATGGATAAATTGGTACTAACATTTTTTATTAACAAATGATAAAGTCTCAGAGAAGCGCAGAAAATAGACTGAAAGAGACCCTAAAAATTCACAGGAAAGGAGTTTCACTCCGATCGAACGAAACAGACTTTTGGTCAACCGAAAATCATGTCGGGAAGGCTGAACATTAAGCACCCAAGTTTCGGACGACCGAATCAGAGAAACAAGCTCCCGATAATAATGTCAAGAAAGCTGAATATTGAGCACCAAGTTTCGAACAACCGAAACAGACTTTCGATCAACCAAAAATCATGTCGAGAAGACCAGTCGTCATGCAACACATATTCGGTCGACAGAATTGGAGATTAGGTCGACCGAATTTTAGGTTGACCGAATTGGAGATTAGATCAACCGAATCCATATCAGGAAACTGAAACGGTCATTTTTATTCAAATTACATTGCTGGAAAGCCAAATATGGAAGGAAAAATGGTTTAAACAAAGAGAAAATATACAAAAGAAGGCTCAGGAGAACAAAGTGAAAAAAAGCAATCAATCCTCAAGCAAAGTGCAATCAATGAGCTATCATCCACGCATCATTCATTCACTCTCTCTAGTATTGCATAGTGAGAGCATTATTGTAAAAGAGAGAAAAACAATCTTTTGTACTCT
Organism: Pontederia paniculata; assembly: GCA_001647135.1. Lineage (NCBI taxonomy): Eukaryota > Viridiplantae > Streptophyta > Magnoliopsida > Commelinales > Pontederiaceae > Pontederia > Pontederia paniculata. Next base: position 55,413 of record LTAE01000316.1, on the reverse strand, counting down.
GAAAGCTCAAAGTGAAGAGAGGTGAAGCCTTAGCTCTCGAGCGGAAAAAAGTTGTTGAGGTGTACTTGGGTTGTCTTCACCGGGATTCATCCTGAAGGCAGTATTAGTGAATCTCCGAAGTTCTTAAGTTAGAGAAGTCGAGCAGGGACTTAGGCCAAGAGTTGGACCGAACCTCGTCAACAAATGATCGTGTCTCAATCTTCGTTTGTGCATTTTACTGTTCTCCTTAATTCCTTGTGATATTGTATGATTGCTAGGCTCTACGTTTTTAATTGAGATTTATCGAAATTGTTAAATTTAAAACACCAATTCACCCCTCATCCCTCTTGGTGCCTTTTGATCCAACATTACATATTCTAACGGAATGGATGCCTCTTGCTTCTGAATCCTACAGGTCATAACAAGTGATGATGCTGACATAAATCAATCACCTCTGCATCTGATTTAAATAATCTCTTATGTATATGAAGGAAAAGAAACTATAAGAACACAAGGAAGAATTGGAGGAAAACACTAAAAAAAATTCATATTACTATTGAACAGGATTACAAGTGCATTCAACCCTTTTATTTATACTTCCAACTAATAATATGTCACTTTCAAGAAATATCTCCAAGTTCTATGTAAGAGAATATAGTGTATCAGACTTCTGCTACAATGACCAGGATTTTATATCTCACTGCTACCATAATAACTATATAAACTGTTAAGGAGTCAGTGTTTACAACTGCAGAACTTAAAGGTTGAAGACTTTGGTTCACAATAGATGCTTATGTCAATGATGATGCTCATGATGAACGATGCACATGGGACGTGGACTTATTTTAGAGTAAAATTATGTTTAAATTATGTCATCTTTTACTCATGTTGTTAAAAGACTATGTATAGCCTTCAGGCGATCTTATGTCATTAAATGATCTTTATGGACAATGTATGTTTATGTCTAATGTCAAGTTTGCGGATTGTATATTTCATTAATTATGTTCATAATCTTCAGTTGATATGTGTTTATGTCATGATTTAATCTCTCCCGCTGATATTATTTCATGTCTCAATCTATGTCAAGTCTTTCGCTTTTATATATCTTTAAGTGTTGCGACAATACAAAGTTTATTATCTTCCAACTTCCCTGGAACTGCTTTTAGCATGTGTCATATATCAATTCCTTGGCATTTTAAACCGTTGCTTCGAATTCCACGATATGGAGTTGAAGATCCACCAATTTCCTAATATTTAAGCGCAGGTGACATCAAAATCTACCAACATGTGCTTGCTCTTCGATCCATTCCGCATTACAGAAGTATAATTACCAACACATAGGAGGAGCAAAATAAGGTTATCAACTTTGTAATTTACCCCAAAAAACATTTCCTTATTTTTTTCCCAACTACCACAAAGTTAGTTCACTCTGAAAAATGGTAAAAGAAAAAAACTCATAAGAATTCAAGCCACCACAGTTTATTACGGCAGAAATAAATAAAGTGAACAAAATAGTTCTCTTTTTTCCCTCAAACGACCACAAGAACACGCATAGATGACAGAAATTGAAAGGCAAAACGAAACCGTAAGGGATCTGTTGCGGATAGGAGATGAGAGAGAGAGAGACAAGAGTGCACATAGAAGAAGACACGAGATTTACGAGGTTCGCGCTTAACTGGGCTACGTCCTCGGGCGGCGGCTGAGAGTTTCTTTGATGGAAATAATAGATGATTACAAGATACAGAATAACCCAAACTCTAGGGAGTTTATATAGGGACTCCCAATACAAAATAGGAAACTGAAACCCTAGAGTTGTCTAGGTTTCGGGGGCTCCCCCGTATGGGACGGGCGGCGAACGGCTGTGATTTGCTGAGGGAGCATGTAGGGTTGATCACTGGGTTAAGATTCAAGGCATTATCAACAGGATCAAAATGCAAAGTTCCTCCCAAGCTGCGAATCCCTTGAACACAAAGGGCGTAGTACCGAATTGGAGTTCCGAAACGGCGCGAGAAGAACTCTTCTCCTCTTCTTCTTCTTCTTCTTCTTTCTTCTTCTTCTTCTTCAAAAGTAGTGTTATTTTATTTTGCAAACCGCAAAGCGAAAAGAAGAAGAATGGGACAACCATTTCTTTTTCCGAGTCAAAAAAGAAAAAATTGAGTTTGAAACGTTCTCAGTTAGACAGAAAGATGAACTGGGACTTACGCGGCACCATCTGTGCCGTCAGATGACAAGGAGGACGGCGGATCTAAGGGCACACAATAAATGAGCTTTCTTTTTTCTTGCCACTATTATTTGTTTCTTTTATTTAAAAACTTACTTCCTCTTCCAACATTATCTCTTAGGCTACTAATTAGTAATTAGTACTCAACTCCGTATTCAATCAAAGATACCAATCTAAGCATTTCTTAAATTCACTTTAAATCAGTGTCACCAAATTTGTTTTATACTAAGCATTTAATTTAAATACCCAATTGAAAAAAAAAACAAATAAGTTTTTTTTTCTCTTTAATAATAATTTTTCCTATGCTGAATGGTCCGTATTGATTTTATTCATTTTATGTTAAAATATCTTATTTTTTCTTTTTTTAAAATTTATTTGTATTTTCTGTTATTTACTTTATGATGATGATATTAGTCGGAACTATAACGAAAAAAGGATGGCAATTTATGAAGGGAAAATAATTTTTCATCAAGAATAATAATCAATATCATCTTCAGGATTAAACAAAAACAACAATTGTGTTATTGCAATAATAATGCTAAATATTGCGAAAAGAAAAAAAACACTTTGGTTCAGTTAGCATTTTTGTATAAAATAAAATTGTGTTTTTTTCATAAATAGAAAACTTTATGGAAAATAGTTTCCAGAAACTTTATTATCTTTGTCTTATCCCATTAATGATTTTGAAATAACTTTGAGGGTTGTTTTGGTGACTTTGAATTAGCTCGATCTCGCCAATAGGTCAATGCGGGTGCACAATCCATGACCAATAAGGATGCTCGAGAAATTCTTTCGTTGTAAGGCGGAGAGAAGCCAAGCAACATGAAGTAGGTGATAGTTGTCCTACACGTACTATTTTTAAAACACTATGCTTTCAAATTTTAACAATATATTGCGACCTCAACATTTAATTTAGGTGAAGCATGGTGACCCTTAACATTTAACTTGTCCACATAATTAATCCTTAATCATTAAAGAAAACTATTCATTTTAAATAAATACAACACCATCTAGCAGCATCGACATGGGTCGTGTCAGCCATGAACACGATCACGTGTTCAGTACTGGTCGTTATATCATTGACAATCATTTCGGTGAGTCGGCACGAGCCATGTTAAAGGATGACACGATAAATTTTCCATCTTTTCATCTTCACAATATAAACCTCTTAGGACGCATGTCAATTTTTGGATCATGTCCGTACTCTAACAACGCAGACCATTTCAGTTTCTAACTCAGGTCGTTTCATATTCATCCTTTAACTATTATAAAATAATACTTTATTCTGCAACACGGTCATCACATCAGGTGACACAAGCCATGTTCGGTGTATCAGGTCGTGTTCAATGAAACAACGATGCTAGGGTTTCATGCGGCCAGAACGAGGGCCATGTCCAAGGTAGATGTGATCCGTGTCATGCCGATGATGTGGCATGTTAAGTCTCGTGCCGAAGAATGCGGGTCGTGTCCAGAGTGGACGCGGACTATGTTCCACCGGTGAACTATAAGTTATCATCATGCATGCGTAGAAAAAGAACATTTCTTAATCTAGGTTGAATTAAATCATTCATCTAGATTATTAAACAGGGATTTAACACCTTAATCATCATCATAATTATCATTATCTAGCATGAACCCTAGCATGCAATCTATTTAACATGAACATGTTTATCTAAAGGGATTCACATATTTATATACCGAATTTTGTAAGGCCTTTGGGATTCGTTCTACTTTAATCTTCGCCTTCTCCTCCTTGCTCCACCCTCTCTATAAATTCCCTTCACGTTCTCCTAAGGATTTGACTTAGGTCTTAGGAGAGGCGAGAGAGAGAGAGAGAGAGAGAGAGAGAGAGAGAGAGAGAGAGAGATATGGGATTCTTACCTAAACAACTTATGGGAAGAGAGAGAGAGAGAGAAAAGAGTGGGAGAGATGCTAAGGTGGCTAGGACTTTGGGAGATAAATAAAATAATGAGAGTCTCTTCCCTTCTAGGTGAATTTAGAGGTGTCTTCCCTATGTTTTTTCCCAATTTGGGTTCAACTCAAACTCTTATCTCCAACTCAATCTCTATTATCTAACTTAATCCCATAATTCTTTAATTTAATTGGGAGTCCAAATAATAAAATAGTACTTATTTAATTAAATTTTGGTTTTATAAAATTCTGATTATTACATTATAAACCTTTTAAAAAAAGAATTTGTCTTCGAATTCAGGATGATGGTTGACGCTTACCGAACAATGTCAAAAAATTTCTTGCCCATTTATGACTCTAACTCCCATGTTGCTCATTATCTTGTCATCGATTCCATGACATCTTAACCAGTGGCACCTTCTTATTGCCTTGGCATTGTAGGCGACACTCGAGGATCTTCATCGGTTGCTCCTCGTAGGTGAGGTCCTCCTTTAAATTGGGCTCCTCGATCCTGATGACGTTGATGTCATCGTGTTGGTACTTCCTGAGCATGGACACGTGGAATACATAGTGCACTCGCCCGTAGGAAGAGGGTAGTGCTAGTCGACATACCCCTTCTCCAATCTACTCCAACACATCGAAGAGACCTACAAAACGAGGACTGAGCTTACCACTTTTGTTGAATCTCATATCACCTTTAGTTGGAGAGACCTTCAACATCACTTTGTCTCCAACTTTAAAAATTTGCTCGCGGTATTCTTTGTCAGCATAAGTCATTTTTCTGCCTTACGCAGCCTTCATCCTTCTTCTGATTAGATATATTCTATTTGCATATTGTTGCACTAACTCTGGCCACATTAGCTTCCGCTCGCCTACCTCTCTCCAACATGTCTGTGAGCAGCAAGGCCTTCCGTATAGGGCTTAAAAAGGGCGCCATGCTGATGTTGGAGTGGTAGTTGTTACTATAGGCGGACTCAATAAGTGGTAGGTGATTATTCCAGCTACCATGTCAATCCAATGCGCATGTTCTGAGCATATCCTCCAGTGTCTTGATTGTTTTCTAGGATTTTCCATTAGTCTAAGGGTGAATACTATATTGTAGTTCACCTTAGCCCCGAAGGCATCTTGGAAGCTCATCCAAAATCTTGCCATGAATCTCGTATCTCTATCATACACTATAGTCATGGGGGATCCCGTGCAGTATAATGATCTCCCTATATAGAGATCCATTAGGCTTTCCACTGACTACTTCCATTTGATGGTGAGAAAGTGTGCAGACTTAGTTTGTTTGTCCACAACTACCCAGATGTCATCCTTTTCTCTCTTTGATCTGGGCAGGCTAGCCACAAAAGTCCATGGCTATTGTTGTCACTTCCATTTCGGGATGCTCAAGAGCTTAAGCATACCATAGGGCCTCTGGTGCTCAAATCTTAACATGTTGACATACTAGGCATCTGGCTACATACTCAAAAATTTTTTTCTTCATGTTATTCCACCAAAAGGTCTTTGCAGATCCTTATGTATTTTGGTACTTCCCGGGTGGATAGTAAATTCAGACTTGTGACATTCATGGAGTACCTCCCTCCTAAGTGTTGTATTATTAGGGACCAATAAGAGACCTTTGTAACTGATTCCCTCATCCATAGACATGACGAAGTCCTCAACTTCATGACTGTATCTCTAGCGCATGTGGTTGAACTTTGGATCAACTGTCTAGGCATTGATAATTCTATTTACCAAGTCCAATTGCACCTGGTGAACCATCAGTGTTATTCCAGTCCTATTGGGTAATGTCCTTTATCTGATTCCATCTATTGTATCCTCATGTTGGCAGGTGCTCCTTCCCACTTCTTGCTTAGAGCATCAGCGGCAGAGTTGGCCTTCCCTGGATGAAAACCGATTGTGAATTCATAGTCCTTTAGGAACTTGATCCACCTCCTTTGTCTCATGTTGAGGTCTTTTTAGGAGAAGATGTACTTCATAATTTTATGATCCGTGAAGACCTCAAAAGGCAACTTCTGTATAATTGATGTTGACCCAAAGTTTCCAATACGATCTTGAGGTGTTCCTTGTGTTCTTTTGGGCTCGCTGAGTAGATTAGGATATCATCTACAAAGACAATGACAAACTGATCTAAGTAGGGTCTGAACACCCTATTCATAAGATCAATGAATGTGGCAGGTGCATTCGTCAATCCAAAAGGCATCACCAGAAATTCATAGTGCTTATATATGGATCTGAATGCAGTCTTCGATATGTCTTCTTCTGCAACTTTGAACTGGTGATAGCCACTCCTCAAGTATATCTTTGAGCATACCATGGTTCTTGATAGTTGATTGAAGAGATCGTCAATTCGTAATAGAGGATACTTATTCTTGATAGTTGCCTTGTTAAGCATCCTATAGTCGATGCATAGCCTGAGTGAGTCATCTTTCTTCTTTACGAACAAGACCGAAGCACCCTAAGTTGAGACACTTGGTCTGATGAATCCCTTATCTAACAACTCTTGTAATTGCTTCTTCAATTCCAACATCTCTGTAGGTGTCATTCGACAAGATGCTTTTATATATTGGAGTCGTTCCTGGCAACAACTCTATCCTAAAGTCTACTTCTCTCTGGGGTGGTAAGCCAGAGATGTCTTCTTAAAAGACATCCAAAAATTCTCTGACAATGTCCACCTGTTGTGGATCCTTTTCTTTAGGCTTGGTGTTGATGACACTCGCCAGATAGCCTCTACATCTACTATCGAGCAATTGTTGTGCTTAGATCGTTGTCAATAGCGCTTTGTTGCCATTTAGTTTTCTTCCTCTAATTGTTGCTTGTTGCTTACTGTGAGAGCCGATGATCGCCTTCTTCTCTTACATAGGAGTATAGCATCATGGTAAGACATTCAATCCATACTCAAAATAACATCATACTCCTTGGGGATGACTATCAGATCTGTTGAATACTCTTTACTCTCCACTGTCACTAATACATTGGGGATGTACTTTGTGGCATGGAGGATGCCCATTAATGTGGTGATATTCATCATGAATTTCATATCATGTAAGATTAAGTCTAATGTAGTGGCATAGTCACTAGATATAAACCAATGCGTAGCACCCGAATCCAATACGACATTCATAGTGACTCCAACTATGTTCTTCTCACTTATTCTAGAGAATATTTCTTTAGGTCACATCGGCAATCATTGATTCTATTTTATCGATTGGAAATATTAACATACACACAATTAACATATTGTAGTGTGATACCATTGACTATCTTTTCTTAATCTAATCTCTCATTAAGTCATTTCAACTTCACCGCTTAAAAATTCTTAGTGTGAGACAACAAAATTCTTCATTCATATGACTTCTCTAAAACAAATGGGACAAGAACTCACGTTAAACTTCATCACATGCTAGGTGTTAAAATCATCACCCAGTCCCTTGAGGCCTCATTTCTTATTTTAGAGACATTTAGTTCTAAGAGTTCTAACTTTCCTTGAGGTAATTCCCTCCTAAACATTATATAGGAGAGGAGATTCTTCTTCCTGATCTTGTGGGGCTCTAACCTGATAGTTAATAGTACATTTATGACCCATCTACATACATACGGAATAAAGCAATCATGTCAATCATAATTGGGTTAGTGCCTTACATAATGATAACTAACTTTTGGTTGGTGCTGTGACTACTCGTGATGATTGCACATGACACTTTAATACTATGGGACATCAAAAGAGTTCCGACGTTAGACTCTGATATCTTATCTATAATGCTCTCATAAGTACATCCCGCCACGTGGCAGAATGCTCTCCTGAGAGTGCTACACATACATCATACTATAACTTGATTTTATGGTTGATTATTTGACCAGTCAACAAAATGCGGAAAAAATAGAAACTTTAAAAACTCCTTTCATTAGATAAAATAGTGCGGAAGTCTTACATCATAAATTTTCTCGAAGACCAGCTACTAAACCTCAATAAAAAGAAAAGAATAAGGAATGTTAAACTATGGATCACTAAGTTATGTGCAATATCAGACACCAATAGCATCTGTCACCGCATGCACCATCAGTCATCACCTATGTGGATCACTCATTGCAGAATCCAAAGCAAGATGGAAAAAATCTACCATGAGATATAACACCTAGTAATGTAAGGCAACACTAGATAAATATGACATGATAAATAAATGCAGGAATAAGCTAATGACATAGTCAAAATATCAATTATTCCTTAAACATAACTTTCATTATTTACTTAACTTCCTTTCATAATCTTTAACATACTTTGCTTTCATCAGCTTTGACATACTTTCTTACATCATCTTTAACTTTACTTCTTTGCATTGGGAGTGAGCTATCATAAATAGTCAAATATCAATCACTCTGAGCATACTTTATTTTACATAAGGAGTAAGCTAAGACCAATGGTCAAACAACAATTACTCCAACTTTTCTCTTTACTTAAGGAGTAAGCTATGACCAAGGGCAAACATCAATTACTCCACATCATCATCATCATCATACTTTCATTATTCATCTTACTTTTCATCAATCAATCATGTTTTATCTTTCACTAATCAATCACCATTAATCTTAAATCTTCTAATGCAATATTTAGACCAAGTGGTTATCTTTATTATCTTTGACTTATCTGATTAGTGACTTTTAAATGACTTTGAGGGTCGCTTTGGTGACCTTGAATTGGCTTATGAGTCTTGGAGGTCTCACCAATATTCCAATGGGAGTGCAAAAGTCATGGCCAATGAGGATGCTAGAGAAATCCTTTCGTTGTAGGGCTGGGAGAAGCTAAGCAACAGAAACTGAGTGTCAGTTGTCTTGCTCGTCCTACTTTAAAACACTATGCTCCCAAACTTTAACAATACATGCCGACCACAATATTTAATTTAGGTGAAGCATGGTGATTCTTTATCTTGTCCACATAGTAAATTCTTAATCATTAAATAAAACTATTAATTTTAAATAAATACAATAACATCCCAGCAGCACCGACACAAGTAGTGTCGGCCACGAACATGATCCTTGTTCAATACTGGTCGTGATCTCGTCGATGGCCATGTTTTGGCGAGTCGACTTGGGCCGTGTCAGAGGATCAAACAATCTATTTTTCATCTTTTCATCATCATAACATAAACCTCTTAGGACATGTGTCATTTTCTAGATCGTGTTCGCGCTTTGACAACTCAGACCATTTCAGTTTCTAACTTGGGTCGTTTCACATTCATTATTTAACTATTACAAAAAAACATTTTATTCAACAACACGATCATCATATCAGGTACGCAAGCCGTGTTCGGTGCATTAGGCCGCGTAAACGAAATGGTGACACTAGGGTTTCATGCGGTCAGGACATGGGTCGTGTTTAGGGTGGACGTATTTTGTGTCATGCCAACGGCGCGACATGTTAAGTCTCGCATCGACGAACACAGATCGTGTTCTGCCGGTGAACTATAAGTTATCGTCGTCCATGCGTAGAGAAACATTAATTAATCCAGGCCGAATTAAATCGTTCATCTGGATTATTAAACAAGGATTTAACACCTTAATCATCATCATAATTATCGTTATCTAGCATGAACCGTAGTATGCAATCTATTTAACATGAATATGTTTATTTAAAGGGATTCACGTATTTACATACCGAATTTCGTAGGGTCTTTCTGGATTTGCTCTAGTTTAATCTTCGCCTTCTCTCCTTGCTCCACGCGTTGCTATAAAATCCCTTCACGTTCTCCTAAGGATTTGACATAGGTCTTAGGAGAGAATAGGAGAGGAGAGAGAGAGAAGGGATTCTTATCTAAACACCTTATGGGAAGAGAGAGAGATAAGAGAGGGAGAGATGCTACGGAGGCTAGGGTTTTGGGAGAGGTCTATTTATAGGTTTCTTCCCTAGGGTTTCTCCCAATTTGAGTTCAACTCAAACTCTTATCTCCAACTCAATCTCTATTATTTAACTTAATCCCATAATTCTTAATTTTAATTGGGAGCCAACTAATAAAATATTATTTATTTTAATAAAATTATGGTTTTATAAAATTCGAGTTAACTCTTAAACTCTTACAAGTTTACGAGTTTAGGTCAATAAAATGGATCAAATTGTTGTAGAATTTTATACGGACATAAACTCTAGGATCCTAGTCATGAAAGTCATACAATTTTGTACGAATCTACACGAGTTTAGCACCTTCTAATTTTATATAAATTATTTTTTTTTAAAAAATTAATTATTTAAACTAGCTTTCATGAATGAATTTCAAAACAAAAATAGTCAATGAATCAAAATAATAATGCTTATAATTTTTTATGCCTAATAAAGAAAGTTATTTGATGATTATAGCATACTACTTATTTTATAGCCGATTTGTTGGGTACATAAAATCTCCGACTTTATGATATGATTCTATGAGAAAAAAATGATTCTACATAAAATCTAGAGTTCAACATGCTTTATTTGATTTCATATGTAATGGCTAACCATTTGATGTATGGTTATTGTGATGTTTGAAAAAGATGAACCATGAAGGATCAAGCCATGAAAGTTCAAACGAGGAGGGTCGACTCATTAAAGTTAATTCTTGAATGTCATGTCTATGTTGGCTAAGGATATAAAGCAAATATCAGGTAGTTCCAGCTCGTTTCAAAAGTTTATGAAAACTTAGCCACATATGTTCATCAAGGGGAGGGACCCAGATAAAGCTGAATCACAAATGCAAATAATAAATGACAAATTTGCATTCATTCGTTGCTTAGAAAAGCACAAAGTTAATTTTCCAACTCACCAACTCATTGGCCAACTGAAATATTGGTGGGATTCCATGATGAGGACCAAGTTCAACTTAAAGGATAAGGTTTCTTAGGCATGTTGAAAATATGACTTGATGACTTGTGTCATACTTATATTCTTTTGATGATGAAAACCTTATGAAAATTTTGGAAAATATATATGCACACATTAGAATGGGGCAAGTGTGTAAAGGTTTCAAAGTCAAATTACATGCACTAAAGTTCAACTTAATATTTATCTATGTTTCTTTTAGATCTAGGTTGAGACATGAATACATCAATTGTAGATAACTTTGTTAGCTTTCTACACATTCAAGAATTGTCTCATTTGGATATCTATACAGAATGTTATGACTAAAACAGTAAAGGTCGGTCGATCGACCCTAACCTGACAACATGTTGTTCGAACTTTAACAAGATATATGACCATCTTAAAATCCTATCTGGTTTATACATGAATAAAAAAGTTCTAAATAATCTTGTTAGATTTCTGTATAATAAAAAATGGACTCAATCAGACATTTGTGCAGATAGTTATGACCAAAATAGTGTAGGCCTGTCAAAATGATTCAGGAGAAACAGTCGACCAATTTAGGGGAGCGGTCGATCGCTGCAAGTGTAACAACTATGTTTTGGCAGAACGGTCGACCGTATAATGAAGCGGTTTACCGCTGGCGTGCAAAAAAGTTCCAACAACTAGTTTTTCCATATCAAATCCATTTTGAAAAGTGTGCAACAGTCCTATATTGAAGAAAAATGAGACTATAAAAGAAGTTCAAAGGTGCAAAATGAAGGTGAAGGCTTCAAAGGAAACATTATCATCAAAGGAAAATCAAGTTTAGAAGCCTCTTGAGCTTAATTATTGAATCTTCTCTTTTCTTTCTTGTTCTTGAGTGTGAAATTATTGTAGAGAGATTGTAAGAGGGTATATCCTTTTGTTCTTGTTGAGAGGTTGAAAGCTCCATTGTAAGAGAGGTTCACACATAGCCTCTTGACTGAAAAAAAGTGTGAGATTGAGCTTTCTTGGAAGAGAGGTGTGCCTTACCTCTCGAAGTGGAGAAAATGCATTGTGGTGTAAAGGGGTTCTTCTCCCTAGTTGAAAAGAAGTGCTAGTGGATATTCGACAGTCTCGAGGTCGAGAAGTTGGAGCGGGGATGTAGGCCAAGTTGGGGCTGAACCTCGTCAACAACTTGATATGTGTTCTTGAGTGTGAAATTATTGTAGAGAGATTATAAGAGGGTATATCATTTTGTTCTTGTTGAGAGGTTGAAAGCTCCATTGTAAGAGAGGTTCACACATAGCCTCTTGANATATTAATATATACTAGTTATGATTTTTAACCTATTTTAGGAGAAGTTTTAGGTAGGTTAAATGAATGTGCAAAATAAAAAATATGTAAAACTGTTGGTTTTATTTGTTGACCCACAATTTTTAAATATTTTGAAAATTTGTTGCAAAATAAAAAATATGTAAAACTGTTGATTTTATTGTTCAATGTCGAAAGAAAGTTATCATACATACGAGTGAAGGTGTATATCCGTGACTTAATCCATATAAGATTATATGTGCTAATGTCATATTATATAATTAATATGTACCATGATAATCGTATTGAGGTAAAATATTCAACCTTAATAGTTGGAGCACTGAAAGTGGTAAAATTTCGGCCAAGGCATAAAAATATAATTTTCATAAATATAAGAATTGAGGAAAATAATGTCTTGATAATTGTTCTCATATATTAATATATACTAGTTATGATTTTTAACCTATTTTAGGAGAAGTTTTAGGTAGGTTAAATGAATGTGCAAAATAAAAAATATGTAAAACTGTTGGTTTTATTTGTTGACCCACAATTTTTAAATATTTTGAAAATTTGTTGCAAAATAAAAAATATGTAAAACTGTTGATTTTATTGTTCAATGTCGAAAGAAAGTTATCATACATACGAGTGAAGGTGTATATCCGTGACTTAATCCATATAAGATTATATGTGCTAATGTCATATTATATAATTAATATGTACCATGATAATCGTATTGAGGTAAAATATTCAACCTTAATAGTTGGAGCACTGAAAGTGGTAAAATTTCGGCCAAGGCATAAAAATATAATTTTCATAAATATAAGAATTGAGGAAAATAATGTCTTGATAATTGTTCTCATATATTAATATATACTAGTTATGATTTTTAACCTATTTTAGGAGAAGTTTTAGGTAGGTTAAATGAATGTGCAAAATAAAAAATATGTAAAACTGTTGGTTTTATTTGTTGACCCACAATTTTTAAATATTTTGAAAATTTGTTGCAAAATAAAAAATATGTAAAACTGTTGATTTTATTGTTCAATGTCGAAAGAAAGTTATCATACATACGAGTGAAGGTGTATATCCGTGACTTAATCCATATAAGATTATATGTGCTAATGTCATATTATATAATTAATATGTACCATGATAATCGTATTGAGGTAAAATATTCAACCTTAATAGTTGGAGCACTGAAAGTGGTAAAATTTCGGCCAAGGCATAAAAATATAATTTTCATAAATATAAGAATTGAGGAAAATAATGTCTTGATAATTGTTCTCATATATTAATATATACTAGTTATGATTTTTAACCTATTTTAGGAGAAGTTTTAGGTAGGTTAAATGAATGTGCAAAATAAAAAATATGTAAAACTGTTGGTTTTATTTGTTGACCCAAAATTTTTAAATATTTTGAAAATTTGTTGCAAAATAAAAAATATGTAAAACTGTTGATTTTATTGTTCAATGTCGAAAGAAAGTTATCATACATACGAGTGAAGGTGTATATCCGTGACTTAATCCATATAAGATTATATGTGCTAATGTCATATTATATAATTAATATGTACCATGATAATCGTATTGAGGTAAAATATTCAACCTTAATAGTTGGAGCACTGAAAGTGGTAAAATTTCGGCCAAGGCATAAAAATATAATTTTCATAAATATAAGAATTGAGGAAAATAATGTCTTGATAATTGTTCTCATATATTAATATATACTAGTTATGATTTTTAACCTATTTTAGGAGAAGTTTTAGGTAGGTTAAATGAATGTGAAAAATAAAAAATATGTAAAACTGTTGATTTCATTTGTTGACCCAAAATTTGGATTTTGATTCCTTTGGAATTTCTTTATAAATATTTTATTTGAATCCAAGTAGTGTGTAATTTATCATTTACATGTAATGTTTTAAGTATATGAATAAATAAAATAAAAATATAATAGAGATCAAACTATTTATTTAAATGACATTACATGTAAATATGAGCATGCTAAGGGGAAAATTCAACTAAGGGTTCTAATTGACCTTAAGTCCATATATATAAACAAGGATAAGCTTCAAATTTTAGACACTTCAATTAATTTTTATCCATCTAAACCTTAGCACGAGATCAAGATGAAGGATGCTAGGAGGAGCAAAGAGGAAAAACACATTGTACAACTAAGCTTCAAACTTTGGACACTACACCTAATTATTATCCATCATAACCCTAGGACGAGATCAAGATGAAGGATTCTAGGAAGAGCAAAGAGAAAAACACCTTGTACAACTCAAACCTTAGGGCTTTATATTTAGTTAAGTAGTTAACTATTCTTCTATGAATGTCTCTAAAATTTTTAGTTAAATAAGGGTTGTTCTGATCATTATATAATCTCATGTGTTATCAATCTCTACTAATTACAGAGCAAATCAAAGCCAAGTTACTTATGGGTAAAACACATCCTTACAAAAAAAAATATGTGGCTGAAAGTTCTTAATGGTTAATTGCTATCTTCGACTTCTCCAAAAGTTAAACAACTTCCTGTTTATGTCCCCTTTGAATCTACTATACAAAGACTTTGTTATTGAATTAGTTAGAATTTTATATTAGAAATTATAAGTAAATGACCAAAACTCACTCTTGTTGTTTTGTGTAATGGTTAGTTCGAATTGTAAATTGTAGCATAAATGCTAATTTTTATGTCACAATCTATTAGAAGTCTACTTTTAGATCCAATTGAAATTACATTCATAAGTTAAGCAAATGTGAAACTATAATTTTTGCATACGTATCGCACAATGAGATGAAACAGAATATAGACAAATCTTCGAAATTTTTAAGACCACCCTACAAAGGATAAAACTTTGATATTTATATGGGGTTCAACCTCAAATAGTCGAGTTTCACTTAAAATTGGAATGATTTAACTTTCGTAAGTATTTCATAAGTTATGAATTTTATTTTGAATATTACTCAATCCCTCAAAAATAAAATCAAAGTGTCAATTATTTTAATTTTGTATGGTCATTCTAGAATAAGTTAAAAACATATTTAGATGGATTAAGCATCTAAGAGTCTACTTTTTGTAAAATTTGTATTATTTGAATATGTAGCGTTCATTGTTGTGAATTTTAAATTTGACTTCACTCAATCTGTCATGTGCAAAACTGAACCCAAATTGATGTTGTGAATTCATGAAATGAAATTATTACCAATGCAACTATATTTCTTTATATATTGAAGTTGATTTTGGACAGGTTGTATATGAATGGATTAAATGAATGAATTGCTAGTAATGCAATCATAGATTATGTTCTATGTTAATATGGATATGTGAAAAGATTATGCATTTGTATTTCTCTATCGGAGTGATATGTTTTCTATAGGGATGACATGAAATTTCCCAAAAGGAATGACATGAGATCTTAAAGGGTAATACGTTCTCCAATTATGATACACTAATGGGTAATATGATACTTCTGATCAATTGGTAATATAAAATGTGTATTATGTAGACGTGATTGCACAAGTAAATGAAATGTTATATGATATGTTATGGGCATTGAATATGATGATGGATATAAATGTTTCAATTTATCTTGTGATGCAATGCATATGATAATTAATATGATATATGTTTATATTATATTTTCTCGAATTGAATATGTGGTAATACCTAGACTACAATTTTTCGACTTACTGAGTTGTGGTTTACTCATAATGTAATTTTCAATATTTTTCAAATGAATAGACTTGTGTTGTTGTCGTGCTTGGCTATCCTCTATATGGATTGAAGCACATTTGGATGAGATATAAATGAGACTTATGACTTTCTTTTGGTCATTTTGTGAGAATTCATATATCCTCTTGATGTATAATTTGTATGCAAATATGTTAAAAGATATTCTCCGGATAAAACGGGTTGTGTCGCCAACTACCAGCATCGCCTGCCACAGCGTCGTTCGCATCCTTCCCGTCATGTGTCAAATCTTCGGGATCAGCATCGACACGTCACATCAGTCAACGAGTCAGTGAACGATCAAATCATGCCTCGAGATCACGCAAGCCAAAATGGACCGAGTCACGAAAAACGACCCATGTCATTAACTCGTCACATCTGTCAGCATGTGTGTCATTGGCAGATGCTCCGTGATCTGCGCGTCGCCTCGACCGCCATGCCATCCGCCCGCGTCCACCAACCGCATTAATGATGTACATTTTTTTTATAAAATCACTTCCCCTCTCTTTCTTCTCCATCTGCAGATCTCGCGCCTCCTACCCGTGTCCTCATCAACTCCGACCGCTTCTTCAACTACGACCATTCTGCTTGTCGCTTTCTTCAACTCTAGTTGTGTTTTCGCTCAATCTTCCACCGCAACTCCGGCCACGCATCGCCTCGATCGCCAGTTCTTTCTTCTTCACCGTGCTCGATAGCAACATCACCGGCCGCGCTCTTCGGCTGTGTCACACCCTGCACCGATGCTCTCTCTCTCTCTGTCTCTACAACTCGACGCAAACAGCCGCTAGCGTCATCAACACCGCTTGCAACTCGAACACCGGCGGTGCCCTTTCTCTCCTGAAAAATCAGCAACGACGCACCCTGAAACCGCCGCGTTTCTTCTCCTTCCAGCGCGGCGCCTGACGAACTAAAGAAATGCAATGAGCCGCGTCGATATCTCTCTGACACGGTCCGTTTCTTTCAGCATGGATCATTCTTTACTACTTCGACGCTCACAGTTTTTCTCCTTCAGCGCGGACCGTGTTCAGCTGCAGAATGCCTCCCAGACACCGAACTTTAGAAGTAATGGAGGAGGAGGTATGAGCTCAGATGCTTGACCCAACCATGATTCCAAAGCCAGTGCACTTTCAGTACAGAGACTAGGAGCAGGAGCGACTTTATCATAGGATTGGGCAACTACAGGTTATCACCACTAAGTACGTCTGCCTCGACACAATGCAACATATTGAGTCTATGATGATGTCATCAAACTTTTTGGTTGGGTCGTCATGGGAGAATTATTATTGAAGCAATGGCCGACAGTTGACATATGAGTTCTTGAGTTCCTTTGAGTCAAATCATATTGACAGACTGACTCCGGATAAAGAGAGATCTAGATGGGAGGTGCCTGCCATCTCCTTTAGGATATACAACTAGGAGTTTAAACTTACCCTGAGAGAACTCAATGTTATGTTTGGATTCCCTGAGCTCGACCACTATCCTGATAACACTGACTTCAGCGCCTTTGTCTTTTGGCGAGCTATCACAAGAGAGAGACAATTACAACTGGCGTGCACCAAGGCGAGCAGAATTCAGAACGTAGTCCTACGATGTGTTTACAAGATCTTGTCCAGCACTATCTGTGGTCGAGATGACAGCGACGGGACCATGAACGAGATAGAGTTGTTTCTTATGTGGGCGATGCTGGAGGGAAGACAAATCAATGTTGGCGCCTTCTTAGCCTTCAACTTGCAGAAATGCGCAAAGAAGACTAAGGACACCATCGTCATCGGCGGCCTGGTCACATCTATCGCGGAGCACTATCATCTTCACCTTGCACCCCTGCTTCCTCTAGCATCATCATGGATCGATCGAATGAAGGTAATTCATATGAAGCTTATTACGATGATTCGGGGTGAGCCATACTTCATTTTCAGGGGCCACAAGTTGAAGATTGCTTGTAGCAATAGGGCACAGATCGCAGTTTTGGATCGTGTCAACTGGCTTTACTTTCCACTCCTAGCTACTGAAGATGAACCCGAGGAGCCAGCACAGCCTACACCGCCGATGGAGGGCCCTCATATGCCAGACATGATTACCAGGAGGGTCCCTCATATGCTAGGCACGATTACCAGGAGGGTCCTTCGTATCCTAGGCATGACTATTAGGAGGAGCCCGCATACAGCGAGCCACATTACCATATGCCCGAGAAGATTGTTCCGCCTTCAGAGCCACCAGAGCAGGTCGTATCTATCAGCTTCGCTTATGCGTCGCAGTATGGTTCGTCTTCTTCATCAGGCGCCTTCGACTTTGCCGCTCTGTAGAGCACCATGGAGGGGATTAGAGCTGACCAGGTGGAGTATCACCAGGCTAACATGAGCCGCCTAGACTATGTGGATCGTTCTATCGAGGAGCATCAACATCAGCTAGACCAGATGTGGGACTTCATGCAAGAGGAGCGGCGCCGAGCAGAGGAGGACCATCGCCTTGCAGAGGAGAATCGTCGTCTTATTGAGGAGAACCGATAGTGTTTGGTCCAGATAGAGAGGATGATACGACGACAACAGGTTTACCACATCAGCCAGGGTTACTTTGGGATGGGACTACTTTGGCCTACACCGCCACCACAGTGATGCATCTAGGTCGTTTCTCTTCTTTCTTCTACTTTTGTGAGTCTGCATTCTGTTTGTATTCCTCAAAGCTTCTCAACACTGAGGACAGTGTTTGATTTAAAGCTTGGGGATGTTGCATTTGTTATGCATTTTTATTTCTGCATTTGCTGCATGTTTGCTTATGTAGTCCATTTGTTATTGCATGTTGTTAGAAAAAATTTCAGAAAAAATTGCATTATCCCGTGTCAAACTAACTAACTTACTAACACTTAATAACTTCAAGTACTAACTTAAGACACCTTTCTATTCTATGAAATCTAATTGTTGTTGTTTTTTATTGATTATCGCCTGAGTAACGGGTATTGGAAAGTAGTTTGTTGCCATGTAAAGTTATGAAATTTGCACTACATTACTTGTCTAGCAGGTTTTTTATTTATTTTATGTCCTAATTATATTTGTCTTTTTTATTGAACATTAAGTAATTGTTGAGCTTATTTTGAATAAGTATAAAGATAGTAAAATAAAAAAATTTGAAAAATTTTGAAAAATATATTTGCATAACAATTGTTGAGGAGATACAAAAGTGTTATCTGGAACCTTTATGTGTTTGGGTTATTAGATCTGTAGGAAATTTTTGCCTGACAATCTAAGACTATTTGGTCTGGGATCTGCTGACTGAAAGTCCATTACATGGACTACCTTGTGGACTATAGAGAAGCACTAGAGTATTCAAATAACAATTTAGTTTGAAACTCGAGGGGTGCCTCAACACATGTTGCCCTAAGACCATCTGGTTTGGGAGTCATCAGTTGAAAGTCTATTACATGGACGACCTTGTGTACCCTAATTGGAGACTCGAACTTAGAATATAAACAACAATTTTGATAGCTCAACTCTCACTTGTGTTTTCAACATTAATGCTGCTATATGATTGATTGTTTTCTTTATGGAGCTAGACTTGAAATGTTTAAATATGTCTGAGTTCATAATTATTACAAGGCTGGGATCTTTTGGACAAAGGATAGATACTCTAGCGATGATCGTTTAAAAGCACAACATGAAGAAAGTAGTGATTGATGAGAGGAAAGCTATGATGGACTCTTTTAATTCTTGAGCTTTGTCTTTAAGTTTTTGCTTGAGGACAAGCAAGTGTTCAAGCTTGGGGATGTTTAATGTGAGCAAAAATATACATGTTGCACGCATCCATTTCATATTATTTTTTGGCATATAGTATAGGTTTATGCATGATTTTCACTTTAATTTAGTTTATTTTCTTTGTGAGTTAGAAACTACCCATATGTTCTCTGTTGGTGAATTTACAGGCAAAAGAGTCTCAAAACTTCAAAGAATCCAAATAGACAATCACAGAGTCGGCACCTTTCATTGAACTGACTAGAACACGGGCCACATGATCACAAAATGGGTTGTGTTTGTCGCTCGAATCATCTATCACAACTTTAGTACAAACACGGACCACGCTCCGCAAAATGGTGTTCCACATCAAAATGACGGCTTCACCCAATCAGAACATGCCACGTGTCAATGATGATGTCAAAACCATCCGCATTCCAAATCGTGTATGAATCCAACTTTACGCTGAACGCGAGCCGTTTTGCAACCAATGCAGGCCGTGTTGTCTCATCCAAAGGCGGTTCGACAAAACGAACGACTCCTGATTACAACTTAATGTACAAGACACAAACTTTTAATTTTAACCATCGGATCTAGGGCTCTCATATTAACTTTTTCTTATAAATAGAGCCCCTTGTATCCCTAGAAGGTAACCCTGATTTGAAGAATTCAAGCCTTCTGTCTGCAGCTCTGGTGTGGAGAAGAGAAGACTTGATACGAAGTCCTGTAGAATCTGTTAGTTATAGTTTTCTTTTCTTTTTATTTTAGTTGATTGGTTAGGGAAAAATTTTGTTAAATCCCTGTTAGTCTTTTGGATTAATTTATTGAAATGTTAGATGAACTTGCATATGATTTTTTTTATGTTCTTAATATCTATTGAGTGATTTATTAACATTAATCATGAGATTTTATTAGTGTGTTTTACTCTCAACTATTTGTGTATAATTTTCTCTGAATATATTTTTCGGTCGAGAAGAAAATAGACCATGTTTGTCTAACACGGTATGTTTTCCTCCTGTGCATCACTATTTGTTTCATTTGTTTGTATGTTTACTTGAATATTTTAATCGACAAAAAAACATGATCGTAATCTTAGCCGACTCGACCGTGTTCTTCCATGTTTTCCGGTGCGCACCTCATTTTTTAATATTATATTATTTTCTTTGAGACACGGTCATGATCTTAGCCGACTCGACCGCGTCTCTTCCATAACCGTCACAGGCCGTGTTGTCCCATGTGCCCTGTTTCGCCACGTTCTGAATATTTTATTGATTTCTGAGAGAAACACGGTCGCGACCTTAGCCGACTCAACTGTGTTCCCTCTCATCATCTCAAGAGTCGTGCTTTCATCTACCGGACACGATTCGTTTTGGACGCAACGCGGGCTATTTTCTAGCATATTTTTTTGTTGAATCTAAGATCCCGAGATTATTTTGATGATCACAAATTTGTGAGGAAGCTTAGTTTGTACTAATGAACCTTTTTTTATCTATGAAAGATAGGATTTTTATGTTTAGTAAGTGATAGGTCGACCGAAGTTGAAGAACGGACGGCCTATGCACAGAGAAGACATAAAAAAAATCTAAGTATGCAGCGATCGACTGAAGTGAAGAACAAAGACTGAAGAAATAGAACCAAGTACTGAGTGGTCGACCGAAGATGAAGTTGAATAGGAAAGGTCGCCCGATGAAAATAAGTGGGCGACCAAAGGTTCTAAGTCAACAGTACAGAGGTTGAAGAACGGGCGCTCCAAAGTGAAGAGGACGCCCTATGATAAAGATTAGTCGATGCTGATTCGGCTAAGGAAGGAAAGGTCATCCGAAGTTGGACAATGGATGACCAAAGAACTTCAGACGAAGAGATAGGTCATCCGAGAGTTTTAGAATTAAAACAGTGGACGACCGAAAGAATGTCAGTGTTGGAGAAAGGACGTCCGTGGACTCTTGAGCTAAAACAATGTACGACCAGAAGAATGTCAGTGTTGGAGAAAGGACGTCCGTGGACTCTTGAGCCAAAGCAGTGGACGACCAAAGTAATGATAGAAGAATGAAAGGTCGACCAAAGGTGAAGAGTGGATGACCGATAGATTTCAGACGAAGACAAAGGTCGCCCGAGAGCCTTGGAGGTAAAGCAGTGGGCGACCAGAAGTGTATATGAGTTGAGGTGAAGTTTATGAGAGGATGTCCGAAGGATCAACGGACGACCGACATAATTCACATGGAGACTGCGATCGTCCGAGAGCTGATGAGTAAGAGTTAGTGGACGACCAGTGAACCTGAGTAAAGAATCAAAGGATGTCCAAAACATCTAAAGAATGTTAGAGAACGTCCGAAGAATGTCAGAAGAGGAAGCAGACGTCCGAGGGATTCAGGGAGAATCAACGGACGACCAAAGAAGTGTCGAAGAAATAAGTACAAGTCAAGTTGGGCGACCAAAGCTAAGCAGCGGATGATCGAAGTAACTTGACAGAGGACTTCAACTAAGAAGCGGTCGTCCGAGAGATTTGTGTGCAATCAGTAGACGACCAGAGAAGAGTTGAAGAAATTAGCACAAGTCAAGTCGGGCGATCGAAGGTGAGCAGCGGACGACCGAAGTAGCTTGATAGAGGACTTCAACTAAAGAAGCGGACGTCTGAGGGATTGGTGTGCAATCAGCGGACTACTAGAGAAGAGTTGAAGAAATTAGCACAAGTCAAGTCGGGCGATCGAAGGTGAGTAGCGGACGACCGAAATAGCTTGATAGATGACTTCAACTGAAGAAAAGACATTCGAGGGATTGGTGTGCAATCAGCGATCGACCAGAGAAGAGTTGAAGAAATTAGTACAAGTCAAGATCAGCTGACCAAAGGATTGGCAGGTGACCGAAGGAGTTTGACAAAGGAAAAAAGGCTTAAGGTTCTGAACTGCGGACGTCCGAAGGTGAATGACGGAGAGCGGAGCACCAGACGGTAGTTCAATTGAAGATTTCACCAGAGCAACGGTCGACCAAAGCAGAGGAAGCGGACGACCGTGGGGTAGGTGAAGAGTATTATACTTGCATTAACGGCTAGTTTTCTAAGAGAGAGATTAGGTCGTTTTTGCATAGTATAAATATTAATCCCAAGAGTCTTGGGAAGTAACTTTGGCTAAACTTTGTCAAATTGTGTAGAGAGCTTGAGTGAAGAGCCTTAGTTCCTCCTTCTGAGCATTCAGTGACGGATCCAGAATAGAAGGAAGTGTGCATTCAAGATTGAACAATTGTAAGAGGTTGTCTCCTTGTCCTCGAGTGAAAGAAAGGAGAAGAAGAAGGTGCAAGGGAGCCTTCGCCCTAGAAGAAGGATTTTAGTGATCTCCGGAGGTCTCGAGCTCGAGAAGACCGGAGCGGGGACATAGGTCAAGAGTCCGGCTGAATCTCATCAACAAACCTGTGTTTGTTTGTCTCTCTTCTTTATTTGCATTTGCATTTGTGTGCTTCCGCTAAGATTACTAATTTAGATAGCTGAAAATTTTAATATACCAATTCACCCCCCCCCCCCTCTTGGTGCCATCTAGATCCTACAATTGGTATCAGAGCTTAGGTTGCTCACAAATTTGTAACTATATACAAATCTCGCATAGATTCAACAATCTAGAGCTAATATGGCATCAAATGGCTTTACCCTAGGTGAGGGACAGTCTACTTCTAGACCTCCTCTTTTCAATGCATCTAACTTTTCTTATTGGAAGATTAGATTGCAAGCCTATGTAAGCTCCATGGAAAGTGACATTTGGGATGTCATTGAAAATGGTTTTGATATGCCTACCATAATTGTAAAAGGTGTACACGTTCCTCTTTCTAACAATGAACTAGACTCTACAACTAGGAATCTAATCAAACTAGATTGGAAAGCTAAGAATATTTTTATTGTGCGCTAGATCAAACTGAATTCAATAGAATATCTTCATGTACTAGTGCAAATGAAATCTGGAAAAAACTTGTAGTCACACACGAAGGAACTGAAAAAGTTAAATAATCAAAACTAAATATCCTAAATCATCAATATAATTCTTTTAAAATAAAACATGATGAGTCTGTAAATAATATGTTAGTTCGTTTTAATGATATTGTAAATGAGTTAGCCGCTTGGGCGACCCAAAGTCTAATGCTCAAAAAGTGAAGAAGTTTCTCAAGTCTCTCACACCAAAATGGCACATGAAGAGAATTGTGGTTGAGGGACAACAAGACTTGAACAAGCTGAATTTTGATGATCCCATAGGATCTCTTCTGACCTGTAAGATGACTCTTGAAGAAGAAAAAGAGGAAGCAAGCTCAAGAAAGAAGATCCTAGCTTTAAAGTCTAAGAAGATTGAGTGAAGATGAGCTTGAAGAGTCTGAGGACAGTGATGCATATTTCAGTGAGGAGAAGTTGGCCCTATATGCAAAGAAGTTCAGAAAATTAATGAAGCTTTCTCAGAAGAAAAAGGAATTAAAGAGGAAGGGACCAGCTGATAAGTCAAAGATAAAGTGTTATGAATGCAACAAGCATGGACACTACAAGAGAAGTGTCCTACACTGAACAGGAATAATAAAGGGAAGAGCTCCTCGGATTACAAGAAGAAGAAGGCATTTAAAGTCACTTGTGATGATTCAAGTGATGAAGACAGTGAAGTTGAAGGAGCACCTTCAGAGAAGGAAAAAGAAGCATAAAGAATGATGAGGTATCTTCCTCTCACACAAATGATGGTGATAGTGATAGTGGTGAATGTGAAGAAGATATCATATTTTACATGCATAAATAATTTAATGTCATGATTATAAAGTATTCTATTTTGAAAAAGAAATGATAATCTTGTTCAAGAAAATAATAAGTTGAAGGAAAACAATGCTGATTTTGAAAAACAAATGTCTGATTTAAGTGCCCAAATGGTGACTAATAATGATAATTTAGAAAAACATGTTGAAACTATAAATTCCTTGAAATCAGAACTGTTTGATATTAAAAATAAATTTGAAATGTTTTCGTATGGTGGAAAAATTTTAGATGTAGTGTTATCACAATAAGAAAGGTTTGGGTTTTGACTTTTAGTGATAATATATCCCAAACAACTACCTTTATAAAAGCTTCACACTCTTTTGATCCTAACTTACCTAGCACTTCTACTTGTTTAAATGAATCTAGAATTGCTTCTACTAGTTCTAAAACTGAAGATAAGAATAGTGCGAATTGTAAAGCTAAAACTGCCATAAATACTAAATCAGTTATTGTTGACAAAAATACTAGGCTGTCATCAAAAGAAAATGCAAATGTTAGATATAGAAATGTTGTAATTAAGCCAAAGCAAAAGAACTAGCTTTCATGTATAATAGAAATACCGAACTTGCTCACATGCATACTATTAGAAATGGTTATGTACATTCTTACTCCTATATACTCCCGTAAATATAAATAACATTTATGTTAAACCAAAAATTCTGCACACTAACATAAATGCACAGGTTATGAAAATTCAAAGCAGAAAAACTTATGCTCATCATAGCTATAGAAAAATGTGGAATGTTATATGCTTCTGTTGTAATCAATTAGGACACTATATTAGACAAATCTGGGTTCCTAAGGAAAATTTCACCACTAACACCTCTGGACCCAAAGTATTTTGGGCACCAAAGATATAAATTATGTGTTGTTCGTGAAGGGTGCCAAAAAAAGCAAAAAAAAAATTAACAAGATAGTACCTTGACAATGGATGTTCAAGACATATGATTGGAAATGAAGAAAACTTCTTGAGCATAACAAGAACACAAAGTGAAAGAGTAACTTTTGGAGATAACAACCAAGGGAAAATCCTTGGTAAAGATAACATTGAAAAACTTGGTAATGTAGTTATAGAGGATGTTTGGCTAGTAGAGAATCTAAAATATAACTTGCCAAGTATTAGACAACTGTGTGATAAAAACTACATTCTTAAGTTTGAACAAAACAAATGCTTAATATTTGATAACACTGAAAATGTTTTGCATATGGGATTAAGGCATCAAAATGTGTATGTGATTGACTTTGATGATTTGCCTAATCACAAATGCCTAAATGTTATGCATGATGAAATTGAACTATGACATAAGAAACTAGGACATTTAAATTATAAAGTCATGCACAAATTAGTGAAACATAATCTTGTTAGAGGTTTGCCCAAAAACAAAATTGAGAAAAAATCTTTTTGTTCCTCATGTCAAAATGGCAAACAACATACGACATCTTTTAAATCAAAAAATGAGATTTCAACAAATAGACCTCTTCAATTAATACATATTGATTTATTTGGTCCAATTTGCGCCACCAGCCTTGGTGGTAAGAAATATGTGTGTGTAATTGTAGATGACTACTCTAGATTCACATGGACCTTGTTTCTTGCATATAAGCANTATGTTCATATCATTTTTGAAAACAAAATGTCATACACAACTCATTCAGATTAATAGAAACATTCATAGTCACCAAGGAATACACATTACAAACATTCAAACTCAAAATATTTTGGATACAATAAAATTTGCAATACAATTGTATCTATCTAATTCTTTTGATCCTTATCCTTCTTCTTTCTCTCAGAGGAAGAAGAACTTGTCGATGTCCCAACTATGTCCTTAGTGTTCCTAGCTATTTCATTTACTATCTTGCTCACAACTTCTTCCATTAAGATGTTGATGCTTTCATCTTGCTCAGCCACCAAGTCTTGGAGCTCATCCTCTAACTCATCTCTCATAGTTGCTGCTTCAGCAATAGTCTGGCCACTTTGCATCTCAATTGCTGCTTGTTCAGCTATACTTCAATGTTTGTCCGGCCAGTTTCTTCCTCTTGTGCAACTGCTATAATTTGAAGGTCAGTGTCTTGATCAGCAGCTTCTTCTCTATCACCAATTGCTCCTGGTTCTATGTCAATGGGCTCATTCACTTGCCTTAGATCCTCATCATCAACTTCAGGAGCTTCCCTATTTTCTTCCTCTTGAACCTCTTCTGAAATGGGTTCAAGTCTCTCCTCTACTGTGGGCTCAGGTTGTTCACTCCTCTAACTAATCTCTCCCCCTTTGTAATTATCAAAATGAGGCTATGCAGCAGGCTCATAGCCAATTGCCCTCATGAATCTATCCATGACTTCCCAACGTAGACGGGCTTCATTATGATGCACCTGAAGATTTTTACTGACTTCAGCATTCTCAAACTCTCTTCTATCACTTTCTTTATTAGCTCAAGTGCTTGACTCAGTTGACTGAATATGGTTCTAAGTTGGGTTGACATGATGTCCACTTTTGTGCACATAGAGGTCCAGTCTTCTCTACTTGGAGGCCATGCAGCTGAGAAGGAAGAGTTGCAAGTTGCAGCGGGAGTATCTCTATGTGGCTGAGTAGGTTTTAGGAGTGAAGTTACAGTTTTAGGAGTGAAGTTACAGTTGTGGAGGGATCCTGATACTCAGAGGTAGATGGAAATTCAGTGGGTTGGGGAGTGTCTTTTGTGAGCCCTTTTCTGATCAAGGTCACTAAAGAGATCTTGTCGTGAAGGATCTCTTCGTTATCAGCAAACCTAAATCTAAGGATTTTACGAGCCATGAGAGTGATAAGATTTCCATAATATAGACGAGCACCCTTGGTCCATTTGGAGTGTACCTTCTCTTTGGTTTTAATTAACTGATACATGAGAATGTTTTCTAGAGAAATTCTAGGGGCTGCAGGGTCAACAAGGTTCACAAGAACAACTAAGTCAAGGAGATTTACTCATGTCTAGTGACCAACCCTACGAAGAACTATATGGGTGATAATGTGATGGACAACTTTCATGATAGGGGAAAGATACTTATGGAAGGATGCTTGAACAAAAGTATCTATTTGTCCACCACTCACAACTAGTGCAGCTTGATTTTGGGTATAAGTGGTGTGAGGCTAATGCATTGGAGCAAATTTGATATGGGGAAAACTCGGAGTGCCAAGGATGTCATTCAATTTGGACTCTGTCATGGAGAAGTGTTTGCCATGTAGATAAGATTTGATTTCTTCATATGTGTCATCATAAGTGAGATTGACATAGAAGTGTTTGACTACATTCGGATAAACTGATTGATCAAGATTAAGAAATTTGATCTATTTACAATCCTCAAAGGTCTTTTTTAGACCAGGAAGCTGAAGGCTTTCGCAGTCAATGAAGTGGAATGGTTCGACTATATGTTGTTCATTGTAGAATATGGAGAATTGACTCTGAGCTTTTTCACTAACGTACCACCTGGAACTAAAGACATGTTCAGTTGAAGTGGGATTGTTCGTAGTTGGGGTCTCATTTAAGGGAGTTTCAGCGGTGTTAACTGGTTCTTGTGGTATGGAGGAGGATGGTTCATCTACTTGATTGATTGTTTGGGACGTTGTTACGAGTCTATGTCCCTTAGCGGTTTTCTTAATATGTGACATGACCCTAATAGATATGAAGGAATACGTGAATTTAGAGTGACATGAAAGATTGGGAAGAGAAATACGAAATGATTTGATTATGTGAAAGAAATACATGCACAACAAGATTAAATCCCTTCAGGATAATTTAAACTTTGATAAACACTAGTAAAACCTAGAAAGTGAGTTTTCGCGACATAAGAGTGGAGTTTTAGGTTTACCTATATGTTCAAATCCATGTTTGAAGATGTTTTGATTTCCTTTAATCCCTCGGAGCTTCAGAGGATTTGAACGCGAACTCGAAGGGAAGACGATGAAAGAACGCGGATGATACGAATGGTCGTCCTCTTGAGTAGTTGTCAAATATAATGTCGACTGAGTATGACCCACACTATATATATATATATATATATATATATATAATGTTCACAACATCGGTCGCCCGAGGTAAATGATGGGTCAACCGAAGTAAAAGAGTCCGTTGAGTTATGATCCCAGTGGTCGTCCTATGATTTCAGTGGACGGCCTTTGATTCCACTGGTGTTAGATCATAAACCTATTTTGGTCATCCGGAGTAAGATAGCGGACTCCGAAGTCCTAAATGTTATTAGGCATTCACAATATAGGACGCCCTAGGTTTGTATGCTGGTTGACCGAACTAAATAGGAATCTGAATCGGTCGCCCGAAGTTATCAATGGGTGTTCACTACTTGAGGAATTTCATCTTATGATTTATTACGGACGCTCGGAGACTTTTAGTGGGCGCCCGTTGCTCAGGATCACTAGATATCAATAATGTGTTTCGGACATCCGAAATATGTAGAGTGGGCATCCGAGTTATCCTGAACCTTAAGTACCTTAACCATCTTATCCTTTTCTATTCAGAATCCTTCATATATCGACTTAGGATAGATATCTAAAGAAGAATAAGCATTTCCCATGTATGTGTTGTGCAACACAATTGATTTACAACTTTATTAATCAGTGATACTCAAATAAGTCACCAATATGTTAAGTTTTTTTTGTTAAAATCCTAGGTCCAACATTCTACTTTCTCCTTTTGAGCACGTTAAGCTTATCTCCTCTCAAGAGTTTTGGAGTCAAGTGAGAATCATTGGGTTTGGTGTTCTAAATATAGTGTCAGATCTATAAATAGTCAAGTATGGAATTTCAATTATGTCTCTGTATAAATTTCTAATCCACATTCTTCTCTTTCTCATCATCTCAAACTTTTCATGCATAAGAGTTTCAGATTCTTTACACATTTGGAAATTTGTGGATCCATAGATACTGTCATCCACATGAATATGCACATCTAAGATATCATTCCCAAAATGTTCTAATAAGAGAATTTTATTAAAATCATTTTTAAGAAGAAATGAGTAAAGGTCTAGCAACTTGCTCAAAAAATTTAAGCATATGATCCGGGTACTTGAACTAAAAAAAAGAGGTTGTTCTACGTGAACTTCCTCATTTATGTACCCATTTAAACATGTTGCCTTCAAACTCTTTAGTATTTGTCTCCGATTTCTTGTTCAGTAAGAGGCAAATTTGTTTTGATTTCACTCCCTTGTGAGTTTTTCTCACTTATCACAGTAATTTCATGTTGTGATCTCCCTGAGTTGAGGATTCTCCTTCTTGTATGTTGGCTCATCTAGATTATGATCATCCTAATTGTCTTCTTCTATGAATTTAATCTTCCTAGGTTGATCACTAATATTGTCAGCTTCATTGAAAATGACATGTATTGATTCCTTATCTTATTGGTGTTCTTTCGGTTGTACCCTCTATAGAGCTTACTGAGATTTGAGTATCCTAGAAAAAGTGTATCATCTCAAATTTTTCTTTGTTTGTTCAAAATTCTCAAGATAAAACAGTTGAACCTAGTTACTCTAAAATACAAGATGTTTGGTCTTTTACCACACATAATTTCAAACATATTTTCTTCTATAGGGATTTAATCAACACTTTGTTCTGAATCATATCAGGAAGTGTTGACAGCTTCTGCTAAAAAATATTTGGCCAGCTTGTTCTAACTAAGCAGGGTCCTAGTTATTTCAATTTAGATTTTAATCTTCCTCTCAGTTACTCCATTTTGTTGTGGAGTACTTGGTGTTGAGAGTTTGATAAAGAATTCCAATTCACACAGAATTCTTCAAACCTTAAGTTTTCAGATTCACTTCCATGATCACTCCAGATCTTAGATATTTTAAGATTCAGTTCAATCTGAATTCTATTTGCAGGAATAATAAACATATCAAGGTTTCACTAAACTATGCATGTCTTTATAGTTCAAGTGTGATAATTACCTATTTATTCATATTTTCCATTATATAATCAGTATAATTTACATACATTTCATTGTCATATTCATGCATTTTCGTTATTTTGATTCATTTATTTCATTCAATGAGTCAGTATCTACATAATGTGTATTTTCTATATGTCCAGGGGCTGTTGGATGCATGGCGGAGGAAGGATGAAAGAACAAAAGGGAAATTGATTCGTCACGGGCCGTGACAACATATTCAAGGGAGATCCATCTTCGGTCACGACCGTGATAC
This sequence comes from Pontederia paniculata, assembly GCA_001647135.1. Classification (NCBI taxonomy): domain Eukaryota; kingdom Viridiplantae; phylum Streptophyta; class Magnoliopsida; order Commelinales; family Pontederiaceae; genus Pontederia; species Pontederia paniculata. Next base: position 24,793 of record LTAE01000316.1, on the reverse strand, counting down.
TTCTGTCACGGACCGTGACATTACTCGTGAAGAATTCACCTTCGATCACGGTCGTGATTCCCTGATCATGGGCCGTGACATCTCGAGTTTGTCACCAGATCGCGGGCGTGATGCGCTTCATCTGATTATCACGGCCGTGACATGTTTGTCACGAGCCGTGACATGCATTCGGTACATTCCTTTCTTTGGTCACGACTGTGACAAGACCTGGAGTTTAGCAAGTCATTCGGTCACGGCCGTGACAATTCTGTCACGG
>LTAE01000316.1:0-20629 GCA_001647135.1 Pontederia paniculata | reverse complement strand
TCGTCTGCCAAACCTTTGGCCAATCGATCTTGACCTTGTACCACCTTCTTCAACTTCTCTGGTCATCCGCTGATTGCACAACAATCTCCTCGTACGTCCACTTCTGGAGTTGAAGTCACTTTTCAAGCTCCTTCGATCGTCTGCCAAACCTTTGGCCGATCGATCTTGACCTTGTACCACCTTCTTCAACTTCTCTGGTCGTCCACTGATTGCACGCCAATCTCCTCGGATGTCCACTCCTAGAGTTGAAGACATCTGTCAAGCTCCTTCGGTCGCTCGCACTTCACCTTCGGTCGATAAACTTGACTTGTACCACCTTCTTCAACTTCTCTGGTCGTCCGCTGATTGCACGCCAATCTCCTCGGACGTTCACTCCTGGAGTTGAGGACCTCTGTCAAGATCCTTCGATCGCCCACACTTCATCTTCGATCGACCGACTTGACTTGTGCCATATCCTTTGACACCTCTATAGTCGTCCGCTGATTCTCCCTGAATCCTTCGGGCGTCCACTATCTCTTCTGTCAGTACTTTGGCCGTCCTCACTTCCTAATGAGATCCTTGGACGTCCACCAAATCTTCTTTTGACAAGCTTCGGACGACCGTTCATTTCCACTGAGATCCTCGGACATCCTTTCTTCCTTCTGACATTCTTCGAACGTCCTCTAACAACTCATTAGATTCCTTGGACGTCCTCTGTTTCTTCTTTCAAATGCTCTGGTCGACCATTGCTTTGTCTCTTTAGCCCTCGGATGATCTCTGTCTCCTCATCCGTCGTCCGCTCATTCTACGATCGTCCGATCTTCAGTTCACCTCAGATCAGACAAACTCCTAGACGTCCACTTGTCTTCTCACCAAGATCCCGGACGACCTTTGTCTTCATCTGATATCTATCGATCCTCTGCACTCCATCTTCAGTCGATCGATCTTTATCCTGTCATCAGCTTTGGTCGTCCGCTGCTTTTAACACATGAGCCTTCGGACGTCCACTTCAACCTTGACAATCTTCTGGACGCCCAATGTCTTCACTCTAAAACCCTTGGACGACCATTGCCTTCTTCCTCAGCTCTTTGGTCGTCCATTCTTTATCTTCGGACAACCTCTCCTTCCTTAGCCAAATCACCTCTTCGGCTAAGTCTCCTCACCGGGTGTCCACTTCTCCTTGGATCGCCCATTCTCCAACCTTTGTACTGTTGGTGTAAAACCTTCGGTCGCCCATTGTTCTTCATCAGGCGGCCTCTCCTGTTCAACCTTGTCTTCGGTCGTCCTCTCAATACCTTTGGTCGATCGCTCAGTATTTGACTTTACTTCTTCGATCTTTGCTCTTCACATCGGTCGACCACTTCACATCCTTTGGACAATCGCTGTACACATAGGATTTTTCTGTTATGTCTTCTATGTGCATAGGTCATCCATTCATCAAGTTCGATCGACCTATCATTCTCTGAACATGAAAATCCTATCTTTCAAAATACAAATTCAAGAAGCTCATTAGTCCAGACTAAGTTCCCTCACAAATTTGTGATCACCAAAATAATCTCGGGATCCTAGATTCAACATGGTTGTGACGAAACTCCCATAAAACATTCTTCCAAATAGTCATAAGTACCTTTAAATCAAATCTCCAAAGTCTCCAATCAGATAGGAATCTCTCTGGCTGTCAAATTATGTCAAATCCCTCAAAATTATCAACTCTCTAACTATCTCACGACCTGCAATGAATTCTCACGACCCATAAGTATATGGGCTCTTCATATCTGCTCAAGTCGTCATGGTCCGCGATGAGTTATCGCGGTCCATAACTCATGTGTTGGCCCGGTATTGTCCAAGTGCTCTTCTCTTATTACGGCCCGTGATCTCCCTTATGGTCCGTGATGATAAACTTTGTGGTAAATGGCCGCCACTATCGAAGTCTTAATGTCGTGTCACACTTTGTGAATTGCAATGTAATGACCCGTTATATGTCGTTACGGGCCGTGATGATCTGGGCACTCGAAATTGGGTCATTGTCTAGGTCGTCAGCTATTGTGGTTGTGACTTCTATCTTCACGACCCGTAATGATCTATCATAACTTGTAACGAACTGATGTGCAATCTTTTGGCTCACTGGAGTGGTCATGACTTCATGTGATGGCTCGTGATGGCTTCTATTCAGCAGATCTTATTTCATCACGGCCCATAATGATATGTCATGACTCGTGATGGCTCCTGAAATTGTGATATTCTTTCGTGAATAAGCTCCTTTGCGATGTTGAGTCCATTTAAGCTTCTCCTTTCCCTCTCCAGCTGATTTCCTATAAAAGGTACTTCTTGCTTCTTTTGTTTGTTTGTGTCCAGTCTGTTACGTGTGTGTTTTTAGGTAAACACCAAATGAGAGTAGATTTCAGACTTGAAACAATATAAACAAATAAAGATTAAACTAGATGCATGTCATGCCAAAATTACACAAAATCATGCCTAATGCATATCCTAAAATATGTTGTGAAATGCATGCATCAGATATGCTAGCAGCTGCATCAATAGTTAAAATAATTTAATATAACGAGACAGAGTATCCGACCCCACGAAGAACAACTAATTAACTATCAAATCCTATGGGTCAATAGGAGATGACATAAAGTTTAGTTTTTAGAGATAAACGTAAAGCGAAAATGATTATCAAGTAATACTAATGATGATTAAGGCCTAAATGATGTGTAAGATGAGGATCAAACAATGTTTAGAGTTTTTGGTAGTTAACTTAAGCAACGAATGCCTAAGCTATGACCTAGATCTCTTTCCGGGTAACAATCAACTATAAAAAAAATGAATTGAGAGTACTTTGTTCCAGATATACCATCGAATTCAACCAAAAGGTTCACAAGTTTTCATAGCAGTAAGACTATTACAAACCATTAGCGAAATATATCAAATAATTTTTCAGAGTTTAAAATTTTTCATCCCAACATAATACAAAGTAGGGAATACTTTAGCGGTCGATGATGAGACTTTACACAATTCTCCTTCTGAGCTAAATTGCACAAAAACCTTCTTAGCTTCCTCCTTCGAGTTGCTCCTACGTTCTCTACTTCAAGCACAGGTTGACGACTCCTAACATGCCTCTCATGTTCTCAAGGGTATATTTATAACCTCCCCATGTCAGATTAGAGTTTCATAGCTAGGATTTTATAAGGTTAGGAAACCCTTTTCACGTCACAACAAGGAAATCCTCTTTTAAAATTTTGTGATAAGCTCTATGACTAAGATTTAACCATGCAAAATACTTCCATATTTTCATATATATGTCTTAACATGATTCCCAAGGCCATTGAATAGTTAGGAGCCCTTCTGACAACGAAAATCCTTCAAAAGATTATTGAACTACAAATTTGGACAGTCCATCATGATGATCGATAACAACTTCTCATGACTTGTAAAACTTATTATCATAGTATAAAAATCAATCATCACAATCAATAACACCATAAAACAGCCCATGATTCGTGTAGCATTCCGATTTGACAATTGCTAATTTTGGTACTTATGACCCATGACTTGATATAATGGCCCGTTAAATACATGTTTCGATGCTACTTCTTCTTGCCAAGATCATGACATCCTTAGTGTGTCATGAGGTGTATTATTAATGACCCATGAAATCATCTCATGACTCCTTATATTAGGAATGTTGTAAATTGTTCTCTTGTCTAGATCGTGACTTCAGCGTCGTTGGTTGCAACCCGTGGCAATCACTACCCGTTAAATTATTTCATGACCCATTTGATATTGATTCACAAAATTGACTCCTTTGTCGAGGTTGCGATATCCAATTACGCCTTATTATACTCTTTTATCGATTCCTTTTTATATTGTGGTCTCTTCTTACCTTCCTTGAGCTCCCTCTTTTTATTGGCATTGGAAACACATTACATTATGGCAGGGTAGCAAGGCCCCAAAAATGCTATATCCGATGCATTTCCAAGGTAAAAGAGGATTAGGGAAATCCTATTGATTGCTACTTTCTCTAGACCTTTGTCCTTTGATGGGGGTACAATTCGAAGTGAAAATCAAAGAATTTCACATTCTTCCTTTTGGTAGGGGAGGGTATATAATGCAGCTTGAGTAGTAAAGCCTTGTGCTATGAATGCATAAGCAGGTCGCGATGAATGCTACGTACTCAGCCATGTTGTTGGTTGCTGGAGAAACCAATTAAGTTGCTTTAGGTATGAGTACTCCTTTAGGTGACACCTGTCCTTAATAGGACTGATCTGATTCTCAGAGGAATTTCGACTGTCCATACCCTATCTCGACTCTGTTCACAAGATCGAGGTTCAAACGAGGAAAGGCTTACGGTGGATACCTAGGCCCTCATGTTCGGTTTTCAAAGTCGTATGTATGATATGGTGCGAACTAGACTAGCCCCCTTCCTTTATGGAAACAGACATCCTAATCGACCCCCCAGAGGAGTATGTGTTTGATTTTCTACAAACAAATCCACTTTTTAGTAACTCAAGCTCTGCAGACCTTTTGATACTTAAACTTATTTAAACTTACTCAAGTTAACTCCATATAAACAATTTGTATAATCTATCAAATAATTGCGTTGATGTTGAAAACATGAATGTGAACTAATCTTATTTATTTATTTTTATGTATGTAGTTTCTAGTTTTATATCACATTCAGATTCATGTAATGTCAGCAAGGTTGTGATAGTGTATATGTAGAATTTTGACAAACGAAAGACAATTTCAGAGTTTTAAATCTTAGATATGCAATGATGCTGCGAGCGCACAACAACCAATTACAATATAATAGGTATCAAATCCATAGGGAAGCTAAATCAATTTAAGATATTAACATACTTTAATCTAATCTAACAAACTAATACAAAAAAAAACACCTAGGTGATCTTCTCCTTTAAAATTTGTGTAGGGTGATTTCTTCTTCTCCAACATGAAGCTCTCTTCAAGCTGGAAGCTTGAAGTTTCTATTACAAGAATTATAACCTTGTTGTGCATCTCTCAAAAGTGAGGTCTTGACGAGTCATTTATAGGTTTACAATGGGTATGAAGAGTCTTTGAATGATACATTTTGGTTTCTAAATGATATGAATTTAATCCATATGAAAATCTTCAGAAAGCGGCGTTGAAACCATAAACTAATCTTATCCCACGAAGTTTCACGTCCCATGAAGGGATGTCATGACCGTGATCATATATGTTCTTCAATGTCCGTGTAGAGTCACGATTCATGAAGTGTATATCACGGTCGTGACTGTATACATGTATTTTCACTTCTTTGCTCACGACCATATAAGTGGTTTTACGACCGATGATTATATTTGCTGTCTTCGGCTTTTTTGTGCTCACTATCATAAAACTAGTTTCATAGTCCGTGACATTGCTTTGTATGGACGTGAATTAAGCCGTTCACGACTTCACATTTCGTCGTCATTTTCATAGCCGTGAAAGTGGTTTTCACGACACGTGAAAATATCTTTAAATTTTACCACATGCACTCACGGGCGTGATTGTCCCGTCATGGCCGTGACTGTCTAATTTTTTATTAATTTGACATTCGATTTCACTTCAGATTCTTGTGGTCTTCTTCCTTCGCACTGTCAAGTTCCCTGGACATCAAAATACACACATTATGCAAACTCTGACTCCAAAAACTAAAATGAAGTGAAATGATATGTAAAATGATGCATGTGCCGATGAAAATGATGAAAATTAGACTAAATACGCTAAGAAAAATATGACTAGTTTAGCACACTTCATATGACACCCAATTTATTTTTCAAAATACTTTTCATAACAATGGCCTAAATTGATCAAATTATAATTGAATATATTTTTTTTACAAATTGTGTCATGAGGGAGTTACTTGTAAATTCAATAAACTCAAGTAATTCATTGTCTCAAAGGTAAACTCTCTAAATAAACTAAATGACAACTAATAGCTTTGTGACATTCCTGTCTTGATTAATACGGTTAAAATTTCTCATTCGTTCTTAAACCCTCCTGGTTTTAGCAAGTAGAACATGGTCTACTCTCAACCTGCAAATTAGAAAGAGAGGATGAGCTATGAAATATGCTTAGTGAGAAATTAGGACCACAAAATGATAACTATCAAAATCACCATACTATTTCACTCCAAATCAAAAGAACAATTAATTCATAACATTAATCAATCATCTCCACTGATGATATTCATGCACATGTTCAAGTAATGTACAAAATTATGTCTTCCCAATTGTATTTTATATGATAGAGGCCAAAATCATTCATTACCATTCAAAATGGTCTTGTCAATCCAAAACTAAGACTCAATATTTTTTTCTTCATCTTATGTCTACGGTTGTCTCAGTCGTATAACTAATGAGTGAGGCCAATTCACATATACACCATGTTGGCACAGTCTTCTCAATTGTATAATTCATAATTGAAGCCAATTCACATCATTATCGTGTTCCCACGATCTTCTTGGTAATGGAGGCTAAAATCTCACTTTCACGATTTTTATCGTTGTGCATGCAATTATGTGACAACTCACATTATTTATACTTTTGAAGAAAAACATCGATCAATCATCGTAGATAAATTCTCAAGAAATCAATCATTTTAAACATTTGAAATTTTCACTTCAAAATTTTAAATAAATTATTAGGACTTAATCAATTAAATAACAACCATTGTTTATCATACTACTACAACACAAACACATTGCGCATTTATAATTCTTACACAGTTTTTCATCGGTTCAATGCTTTAAAACAAAGATAAGTCAAATAAAAAAAAATAATAAAATCGTGAGTCCACTCACCTCTGTAGTCGATAATTTACTATTCTATTTTCATTCAATTATTTGTGAACTCCTCTATGTCGTTCGAACCGAATAACATCAATAATATTGCTCATTCTCAAGACTTGAGATGATCTTCGACAATCTTCGAATATGTTCAACGATCTAAGAAGTAGAACAATATTTATATTTCTTTTCTTTCCTTTGCTTTCTCTATTTCTGTGTTTCTTTTTGGTGGTTAGGACAAAAAGAAAGGAGACGACTTTAGGATTTGAGTGGTGAAGGGATCACGATTATGAGAGGAAATATATAAGGACTAAGGTTTGTTATCTTTTCTTTCGAGAAATGATTTTACCTCTTTGTATTTCCATATTTGAATGTTGCCTATTTTAAAAGATTGGGCTGTTACAAATTGACTGTCATAATTATGATTAAACATGTTTTCCTTATTTATGTCTTCAAATATATCTTACCTTATTATTTATAAACTTTGCCTATTGGACTTCATTGCTCAAGAAAGAATTGCCTTCCGGCATATGATCTTGCAGATAGTCAATATTCTGAATCGATAATGTCGCACATGATATTGATGTTCATGATGAGATGATGTGTACATGGTTTGAATCTATATGGAGTTGGATTGATTTGTAATAGAGTTTGTCAAACCATTAATAGTTGATATTTTTCTTTATCGAATTATCTATTAGTTAAGCAAAAAAATGTAAGTGTATAGTGTCTTCATAACAATATTTTGTCACGGGATAACGTGTGCATTTGGGAACGGTACAACTTCAATCAAAATATTCAATCTTCAATCTTCAATCTTCAATCTGATTGAAGAATCTATACACAAATATTGAAGTAACTATGGCCTGAACTTTCAAAATCGATATATATTTAATTTTCTAGTGGGCCTTCGCCAGCTTGCATAAGATCTCTGATCGTGCAAAGAAATATGACCTTCAAGCACGCACTTGCATGATTGCCATAGATAACTTAGAGATAGCATGTTCAGCCTTTGCCTTCCAGAATCTCAAAAAACGTAAGTGATACATATTGAAGACGACGAATTGCCAAAAACTTGTTCTTTTAATGAACTTGTCATCATGGTAGAATTGCAGTATACAAGTTAACTTCAATTACTTTTGATCATTTGGCTCTTTGAGATATGTGCAATTCCAAAAGAATATTCTGAATCTGATAATCATACAAGAGCTGAAAGTGACATTCGCTGATCCTTGACATTGCAACCGCCAGCTATGAGTCACAACTCACAAGAGTTCCAGAGTCGGAATTGGTATAATGGAACAGAGCAGAACTTAGGCATCAATTTTCAGTTCACCCAACTACATGTTATACCAACCAACTAAACCAACATTTTGTTCTTCAGACAAAGAGCAGTTGGTCATATCATCTACCAAAACCTCCAATATCCTCCATATAGCAACCCGTAGAGGATGCACTTGATCTCCAGCGACGAATGAGCTCACTTTGCCATTGATCTCGATTGAGCTGATTGCTGGTGTCTTCTTAATTCCCTGGTTGCCAATAAGCTTCCTTACCCTGCGTGCATCATCCGTTCTTCGAGCATTAAGATAGATGTTAGACAGCTGAACATAAACACCTTCATCGTCTCCACCACCTGCTCCCAACCTTTGCAGCTCCCTGGCAGCAATCTCGGCAAGCTCCACATTTCCATGGATCCTACATCCAGTGAGCAAAGAGCCCCAAACAGAAGCTAGAGGCTTCATGGGCATCTTACGAACTAGTCCCACTGCATCATCCAGCCTTCCAACTCGGCAAAGCATATCAACCGTGCAGCTGTAGTGTTCATGCTCTGGGGCCACCCCATAATCAACCTCCATCTGAGAAAGAAGCATCAGGCCATCTTCGATGAATCCTGCATGAGCACAGGCCGTCAGCACACAAAGAAGCACCACGCCATCAGGCCGCACGCCATCCTCCTCCTGCATCCTACCCAGGCACTCGAATGCGTCATTAGCACGGCCATGTACTGCGAATGCACCAACCAGTGTGGCCCACAGATGGGTGTTCCTCTCAGGAACAGCATTGAATGCCGCAACTGCCTTGTCTATGCACCCACACTTGGCGTACATGGACACCAGCGCTGATCCCACGAACTCATCTGACAAATAACTTGGGGAATTCTCTTCGATATGCTTGTGAATCCAGACGCCCTGCTCAAGAGCACCAGCATGAGCGCAGGCAGTGAGTGCAGTCGTCACGGTGAAAGCGTCCAGTACCATGCCAGACGGCAAGAGGTCCTCGAACAACAGTCTGATGGCATCCGAAGGCAGGTCTGCGCGGAGATACGCGTTCAAGAGGACGTCGCAGTGGACAGGGTCTCTGCTAGAGATTTCATCGAACAATTTCTGAGCATCAACGACGGACCTCGAGTATAGCCTCAGGAGGCTAGACTGGACGTAGTGATCAGAAGATGCGAGACCATTCTTCACGGTAACGGCATGGACTTGGGATCCGCCGGCGGTGCAGTTGATGGCGGAACAGGCGGCGATGGCGAAGGGGAAGGAGTGGTGGTCGGCAGCGGCGGCGGCAAGGAGGCGGCGAAAGAGGGGGATGGCAGCTTCTGGATGGGGGCCTCGGGCATGAGCGCGGATGAGGGAGTTGTGGAGGAAAGGGGCGTCAGCCGGGGCGTGGGAGAGAAGGATGAGGGACGCGTAGGAGAGGGCGGAAAGGCGGGCTGCTGTGAGGACTAGGCGGTGGAGTGATATCGGGTGGAGGACGAGGCCAGAGGATATGAAAAGAGCGTGGGCGACACGGAGGTGGCGCTCCGACGTGCACTGCCGGAGAAGGGAGACGCAGCGGCGCCTTGCGGCGTGGACGACCACCATAAATATTCAAGTGTTCTCTTCTTGGAACCCATGGGCTTTGGCAACGTCTAATAAGTACAAAAAAAAAATTGAGTTTTTCTTACATGAAGTATAATCTATTTTCTTATCTAACCTTTTTTTTAAAAGAATGAATAGATCAGATAATAACGTTCGAAAGATATGAACTTTTCCCCCCGAGTCTCCTCGCGGGGATGTCTGATTTGTACCTGACTTGGGATGATCTCTTATCAAAGAGCCCTTCCCTCATACATCGAATGCTAGTCGGAGACATTCCCACCTCAAATAAATATTCGAAATGTAGTTGCCTATTGCGCCGGAAATGAAGGTGACCCACTGGCTGGATAGGTTGAATGCCTCCCAAACGGTGAGGGAGACGAATCGACCTCGATTTGAGATTGGCTCCCCTAAGGGAGCCTGAGCAGGCTTTTCCCGAGTAGATGTGTTTGCTTCATAGCTGCCCGGCGAAATAAGCTTAGATTCCTAAGGCAATGAAGCATGCGAAGCACCATATAATTGTTGAAGAAAGCCTTCAAGACATTCCAAAAATGAAGAGACCCCTTTGCCCTCGGTAAAACCGTTGCTTCCGCCTTGAATCTCGACTCTTTCCTTTCGGGATTCCAACCAGAAATCAAATAGATGCCCAGTACAAGATATGAGAATGGTCGAAGGGAGATTGTTTTTTCAAAGAGAATCGACTGGACTGCCTTATTAATATATGCCGATATCAATGTTTACATATAAAACTGTCAAAAAGAGGGATGAGATTTCAAATTTCATAATTAGGCTTCTTTATCTCCATGGGCATGTGACTTGTTTGTTGATGATTTGGATAAGTCATATTGCGAACTCCACTTTACTTGCACGATAATACCCTGCCTCATGCTCCATACTTTAGCTGCTAATGCTGAGCGAAAATATCGTCCATGAGCTCCAGCACAAACAAAATTTATGTTAGCAGATCTAAGGATATAGCCTACTCCTTTCACCTCATTTGACCTAATAAAAGATTCATATGTGTTTAGTTTGAACTAAGATTGAGGTGAAGACTCCTATTTGGCCAAAGTTTGATCCTTAGGAATGTGCCCCTCAACATTGTGGATAAATTTTAAATCACAATAAGAAGCCATTACCCTTTTCCACACCACAACAACGGTTGCCTACTTAGCATAGATCGTTTCTCTATCTCCAAATACCCCCAAGGCATAGGTCAAAGATAGATAAAAAATGTTGCTGAGAAGATGGATCACAAGAATTACCCTCTAAGACCCAATCCCCATCTCACCAAGTCTGCATATAACTAAATTGAAATCTAGTTTTTTTTGCTTGGAAGATGGTCCAAGCTAAGACGATGATATACAACAAAAGAATAAATATTTGTTTGTCTTAATGTTGGTGCAACATAGAATGCAATGAGAGTTTATTGAAGGATCAAATCTCAATAGCATATCCTTAGTTGACAGCCTACTATGAGATAGTTTCTAGAAAGAATTTTTAACCATTGGGGGGTACTTGAATTCTCCAAATGGTTTTTCAACCTGACCACATTGCATGTTGTGGTGGTTGAGGGGGGCTTACTTATAAAGTGATATACATATTTGACTTTAGGTTCTCTAGTAGGATCTGAAGTCCAAACCCACAAATCATCATAGGGACTACTAGACAGTTCGATAAATAATTTTTTTAGTCAAACAAGGGGCGAATGTATCATCTAAGAGTGTGACATTCCATCGAGAACCATAAATTAGATCACAAACATTCCTAGAAAGAACTAGAAAATTCACATTCATAAAAGTAGGCATGAAGCATAAAGGTATATGAAGGCCCTGTTTGACACACCTTTAAAATAGATCTAGAGTAACATATAACGTGTTGATCAAGTCAATACGTTATTTAAAATGTTTGGCAAATATAATTAACATTAGCGACAAGCGATTGAAACTCATCATTTTGAGACACTTGAAGGATCAACATTTAGGGTAGCTACAAGCGTATTAAAATTTATTTTCAAATATACCCTCAAAATACTTCAATATTAATTACTATTTGTATGATACACTTATAATTTACTACATGATCAATTTTATTATTTATTATTATTTTATTAACTTATAAATCATTTGGTCAACTATTTATTTTTTTGTTATTATTTAATATAAAAATAGTTAAAATAAAAATATTTATTGAATTTATGATACATATATTAATGCAAATTATTTAAATAATTATTTATACCCTTTTTAGTCATTTTACATTTATAGATTAGTTCAAACGCTGCATTTGTCAAACACTTTTATTAAATTTAATAGTTAACTCACTAATGCTAATCATTAATCTCTAATTATTATTCACTATTAATCGCTAGTATATGCCAAATATAGCCTAAATATCCAAGGATCATTGGAGATGTTAGTGGTTTTGCCATCACCAATAAGTATCTAGAGTCCTAGCTTTATATTCTCCAACACCTATAACGACAAATTCCAACTCCAGGCATATTTGGTATAATCAGAGTAAACAAGCATGAACCATGGGTGATGTTACCATATTTACAGATAGCCAGGGATACAAATGGGGAGGCTATGTTGTTTAGTAAGTCTAAGGCTGCGTTTGGGGAGCTGCTTTTATGATATTTTTTTAGAAAGCATAGCTTGCTTTTCCAATCTTGATTGTTTGGTAAAAAAATTTAAGCACAACTTTTTTATAAAATTGGTTATGTTTGAAAGCAAATTTTGAGCTTTTAAAAAAGTTGGAAATAGGTTCCTTGGAGAAAAGCAAGCTTTGTACACAACTTGCTGTCAGGAGAAGCTTCCCCAAACGAAGCCTAATACTCTTTTAGCAAGTAGGCAGGGTAGATGTGAGTTAATTTCCTAATTCCTAAACTCCCTTGGGTTTGAGATAGCTATACAATGGGCGAACTAATCAAATGAATCTTCTATTCATCACTGTTAGACCAGAGGAATTAGGCATGGTATTGAGAGTGGATTTAATGAGAGCAATTTTTTCTGCTTGACACAATGTTTTCATTTTTCAGCCAACTAGTTTTGTGATAGTTACAAATTTTTCACAGGACCAATGGCAGAATTTTTGAAAATTTGAAGAACTAACAAAGGCACCATGGTCTTTTTGCAGGGCAAAGTTCATTAAATAATAGAATAAAAATAAAAACAGATCAACCATCCGATGGCTGACACGTGTCCTCTCCTTAATATAACCCCTTCTCTCCTTCTTCCTTCTTCTCCTCTATTCATTTTCTTCTCACGAGTAGCACCAACCATTTCTAGGGCAGCAGCGAACCACCCACATCCAGCCGTCCCTCAACCATTGGAGATCGCTGTCGAACAGGAGATGATGAAACGAGTCTATCCATGGTGGCTTGGAGGTTTTTCGTACCACGATTGCAGCACGGACATGAGCTACCCGCCGGTGGTAGTTGAGGAGAAATGCAGCGATTCTCCCCCGCGAGCTCTCATTCTTTTGTTGGTAAGTCCCTCAAGTTTGGTCTCGATGCTGCGAAGGCTTTATGAGTGTTTGATTGGTGTTTCGATGCTGATCCATTGTTTCACCATGCTGATTTTTGGAGCTCTGTCGCTCATGGTTTTGGACCTCGCCGGGTGTAGAACTACCGGCCCTTTCTTCGGGTACGTGACAGTGAAATGAGCTTGGGGTTTTTGTGAAGGCCCAAACCTGCAGAAAGCCCACCAAGGGCATTTTCAAATTTTTTTTAAAACTAATAAGGGCCTTCTCATCTTTTGCAGGCTGGAAAATAATTTATAAATAAACGAAAATAAAAATCAGATCTGGACGCTCAGATCTTGGCACGTGTCCTCCCCTTTTATAAAAACCCTTCTCTTCTCCCCTCTCACGAATGCTACAATGCCGACCCCCTCTCCTGTTCGTCTCTTCCACGCGTGACGGCTCCGCCAAGGCAGAAATAGTGGTGACGACTCCGGCGGCCGTTCGACAATCGGAAGGTACGACTACACTCCTATCGATGAAGCGAATCCGGTGATATAAACTTATTGGGGTTTTCATTCGTGTTTGCAGCTTGAGCACGGAGGCGACGCCGGCGAGCGCGGGGAGAAATCCGGTGATTTCAGAGGTGATTCGCAGCTGGTCTCTCCACGGTGAGTTAATACATGTGCTGAGCCATTCCTTGAATCAAATTTGATACCTTTGGTGTCTCCTTCGATGGGGTTTCAGGGTCGCTGCATGGCTCAGCTCACCGGTGAGTTGTCACAGGTAAGAGGATAAGTAATTAGCATTGAGTTTTGATGTCTTGATTTCATTTGGGTTTGATACATTCGATCCATCTGTGATGTAGCGTTGTTTCGACTCTATGGATTCCAGCATCGGAGACGGTTAGATGTGCTTCAAGCTGGTCACTTCTCGGTAAGTGTAGGCTGCGATTTAATCAGTTGGTGATGTGATTTCATCGGGGTTTATATTGATTTCGTTGCTGTTTTTCCGGTGATATCGCAATTCCCATTTTTCTTCGACATTCTTGCGGGATTCACCGGCATCACAGCATTCAGGTGATTAATCTGACGGTGAGTAATCCAAACTCTTCATGTGCGGATTCAATTGATTTCGGGTGCTGATTTCCCTTTCTTCAGGACATGTTTTTGTGTAATACACGGGACGTCAGAGCCGCAAGGGAGACGACTCGAGGGGAGCAGCATATCTTGTTCATTCTAGGTGAGCATCTTACGAGATGAACCTGCAATTCAGTTTCACTTATTAATTTGGAGAGTGATACCTGAATTGTGTATGGGTGTGTTAGGTTTCCCTTGCTGCCGTTATTACACGTTGTCGGACTTGAGGAGCCTTCGGATTCTGTGGTGTCCTAGAGCTTTTCGAGGTGAGTTAGAGGGTGTACAGAATGGTTATAGCAGTTAACTAGGATTTAAATCCTTGCTGATTTCAATGTGTAAACGTGTACATGTGCAGATTTCAGATTTGAGTCGATGCTCACACGACACATCAGATTTTGACATGGCGCGAGTTGTTTGAGGTGAGATATAGGAAATTTAGATTAGTTACTACAAATCGATTAGAGTTCATATGCTTGCTGATTCCAAAGTGTACATGTGTTGTTTTCTTTCAGTTTCGTGTACGTGATGTGGCCCAAGTCGAGTAGGGATTAGTTTGTTTTAGGCTGCACACGGTGATCTTTTACGGTTTATTAATCATATGTTCTAGAGCTGATTCAAGATTGATAAGATGGGTAACATGGCTGATTTATTTTATGTAGGACTTCACTTGTTACTCGGGATTCTTGTGTTGGACCCGAGGTGTTTGCGATCCCATTGTGATTCACACGCGGTGAGTCGACTTATGAGTCATGTATGACTTTGTGCTGATTTTTATAAATAAACACATATGTTTGTGTAACTCCCAAATTATTTGATATGTAGCGCGTAGATGCATTACTTGAGAGTTGGAGCTCATGGGATCCGCGGACGCATAGTATCACTCCACATTGTACGTGGTGAGTCATAATTAGAAGTTTCTAATATAAAAGTGATAAGTCATAGTTAGAAGTTCTAATATAAAAGTTAGTGCTTAGAATGTGTATTAGAAGTAAATGTGATACGTAGTAGGGAGTTTATAACATACCAATTTAGTCAATATGATAAGCATGATAATAATTAGACTCTAAAATGAATATTATGACAAGTTGGTAGGATTACTAGAGGTTAATGTTAAATTGATAAAAGTAAGTAGAGTATGATACTTAGTCACATAATCAACCATTGGTCATAATAAATAGTTAATCATGATCAATTTTAGTTATTAAAGGAAAGTAACAAGTAAATAGAAAAATATCATGTAGTTAGAATAANTCTCCCTAGATTAGTATCCTTTATGAGATGCTGTTTTTTTGAATTGCATGTGCATTCATACATATATGACATGCCATGATAAAACCTCCTTGTGGCGTGATTTTTGCATAGCATCGAAGAATGATCAACTCCGAGTAGGTGCGGCAACTATTAAGTCTTGTTCATAGCGGCAATGATTAAATCCTTGTCATACTATTGCTTCCCCAGGTGGACGACGTCGATGAAGGTAAACTATTAAGACCGCCTATGATTGGCAAGCCTAAGTCCGCACAATAACTCACTTAGATTTTTGTATTGGTCGTACGACCTTAGTGAGGGTTCCTTCCTCCTTTAGCTTACTTTCTTTTGTAACTAAGAAGGACAAATGTTTTACATATCATTAACTGCATTGTTTTATCGCCGTTTTGTCGTATTGCATTGTGGGCTTCGGTTTTCTTGGTTTTCGATATTGTGTTCCCTCCACTCACTAAGTCATTTTCATGCTCATCCCTCTCTTCCCATTTTGCAAATGACGACTGCTAGATTTGCTATGTGATGTGCATGTGTTGGGGTTGTACATGTGTGAGGTCGACGGACTAGAGTAATCCAGTTATCTTTACTTATAGCATTTACTTATGAGTACAAAACTTGTATAGTTCCTAACTTTCCATTTGTCTCTTGTTATTCATCCGTTTTGGCCATTCGGATTTGAAATTTTGATTATATCCCACTTGTGGATTTCCGAGGACCAGTGTTCCTCATATTCATATACTGTTGTTGAGCCATCGTACTCCTGTGATCACATACATTATATTTTTTATGGATAGTTATCCCTCTTATGATATATTCAGTTTATATAAATTGTTGTATACATGGGCATTTTTGCCATTTATCCATTTTACGTCGAGATGCTGCCGAATTTTTTGGTAATTTCAAGAGAGAATATTTCTCTTTATCATGTTTTCGCAATGTTCAATTATTTGAACTTTATATAGTGTTATGTCTATTTTACCCATCGTGACGACTAATGGTCAACTATGTCGGGGTGGGTCATCATAGTTTTGGTCGAAGGTTGTTCTCTGATTCATGGATTTTATGATGGAACAATAGACAAGAATTCATGTAGGAATTTTGGATGTCGACGGTTTGACAGTAGATGATTTCATCCGGTGAGTTGCACACTTTCTTGCACAACACAATGATGGAGTTATGACAAGTTATATGATGATATCCATAAGGTATTGATGCTGTGATTTTCAGATTTGGGTTCGACACATCCGCGAACTACTGGAACTACGATGTTCGTCCAATAAAATTGACAATGAGTTACTCTACGGCTCAAGTTATAATCTAATTTGTCATTAGTTCGAATATCTCATTCCATGACAATCATTATTCATGCAGTGTTATTCCATCATTGTTAGGCGACGAATACTTGAGGCTCGATAGAACTCAAGATTGTTTTGTGCTACACCTGGTGAGTGCCATTTCAAATTCCATAATAGGAGGTTATGGTTGAATTAGAACAAACAATATTGTTGACGTTGTGACCCAATCTTTGTATTATGTGATTAGCTTGCTGTTATTCTTATCATAGATGCTGATTCGAGTCGACCAAAGCAAGTTTGAGGGTCATTTGGGAATTATTACGATATTTGATTAGTGCGGATCCCAAGGCATTCTTATGCTGATTTTTTAGTTTTTTAGAATACTTGATGTTGCTGGAGTCGACTAGGAACTTGCTTGATTTTGAGATGCCACGGTAAGTAATTTGAGGCTAATTATGATATCTTTTAGGGCTGATTCAGTCTAGATAAGAATGATGACGTGAATGATCGTTGATATATAGGATTGCGCTTGATACTCGAGGTTTTGGTGATCAGACTCGAGTGGGAGGTTGTCGGAGAGCGTTTCCATCCGGATTCACATAGGGCAGGTTAACTTATGAGTTACGAATGGTAATGAGATGAATGTATAAATATAAATATATATGGTGACCTGTGGAATCTTTGGTGTGTAGTAGGTTTCAACATCTTTTGACTGTTGGAGTTTATGGGACTCGTGGGCACTTAGCACTACTTATGTGCAGTGAGTAATAATTAGACGCATTTAATGTAAGATATGTATTTAGCAAAGTGTATAGTAAATAAAGTTTTTGGTATGATGATCATTTAGTCGTTAATTGTTTCGATAATTAGTATATATCCAGAATCGGCTCAAAGTGTTTATATGTAAGAAATACCTAGATATTGTTAGATTTGAGGTATGATGAATGTTCCAAACTAAATATGGAAATGTCACCTAATGAGATGCAAATTATCACTTCATTGTGCTAGAGTATCACAAATGAGTTTAATGAGACATTTATGAAACTTATGAATATGATCCTTTTGTTGATGGATTTGCTCGAACGCGTTGGATTTGTCAAGGCCACACGATATCAAGGTGAGCATAACTATCACAATTACATTAAGTATGCTCTAGTAGCAGTCCATAGTCTTACGCTGAGGTAAGATGTCTTTTTTTGAATGGATTAATGCATCCATGTGTATGTTCTGCATCATATGAAATGAATGATTGCATACATGCTTTAATTAATTAATTCATGCTTAGATTCATGGAATTATTGCATTTGTTCATTGTATGGACTCGTCCATGGTTTTTGCCATGTTTTCTCATATTCTCGCATTTTATGAGATTTGATGATTCTCCCTAAATTAGTATCTATTAATAGATGATCTATTATGATATGTATGTGCGTTCATACATATATGACACGTGACGATAAAAATCGCCTCATGGCGTGATTTTACATAGTATCGAAGAATAATATCTCCGAGTAGGTGCAACAAATATTAAGACCATTTCATAGCGGCAACTATTAAATCCTAGGCATACTATTGCTTCCTCCGGTGGACGAAGTCGATGTATGTAAACTATTAAGTCCGTGTATGATTGACAAGTCTTAGTCAGCACAATAACTCGCTTAAGATTTTGTATTGGTTGTACGACCTTAGTGAGGGTTCCTTCCTCCTTTAGCTTACTTTCTTTGTAGTTGAGAAGGACAAATGTCTTACATGACAATCATGCATGATTTTATCGCCGTTTTATTGTATTGCATCATGGGCTTTGATTTTATTGATTTTCTATATTGTGTTACCTCCACTCACTTAGCCATTTTATGCTCACCCCTCTCTCCTCATTTTGCGGATGATGACTGCTAGTATACTTTTTGATGAGCATGGGTTGGGGTGTTATATGTGTGAGGTTGAGGACAAACTACTATAGTCCAGTTATCTTTTATCATTTACTTGTTAGCATGTTCATCAGTAGGAAACTCTTATGTAGTTCCAAACTTCGATATGTTACTCATTATTCATTCTATTTTGGCCACACCAAATTAAGATTTGTAGATGTATCCCTATTTGTGGATTACGATGACTTGAGTGCCTCCTTTCGTATATTTGATTATGAGCCATTGTGCTCTTGTGATCACAATATATTTTTGGGTAGTTGTCCCGTTATTTTATTACACTTTGGATTCATATAAACTATTATATCAAATTATATCCATGGGCATTTTGCCACTTATCCATTTTATGCCGAGGTGCTGCAAAAAGTTTTGGCAATTTTAAGAGTTAGATTGTTTTACCTTATCATGTTTATGCAATGTTTAATTATTTGAACTGAATTAGTGATTAGTTTATTTTATCCCTCTCGTGACGGCTAACGATCGACTATGTCAGGGTTGGTCATCATAAGTTATGGTATCAGAGCCTAGACATAAGGTCCAATTCACAAAGTGTGGGAAATGTCTTGGGTAGTGTAATGTTTGTATTCTTATATGCATTATTTATGCCTTGAATGACACAATGTTATATATTATATGATGTCTTGTGATAAAATCTAGATGTGATTTTTTCTATACGATGCATTCTAAAATGCGAAATCCAAGTGTGATTTCATTGTATTATGCTTTATGCAATGATATATCATGTGATAACATAGTTTACCCTAATTGCTATAATGCAATACAAGAATAATTGAAATCTAGGACATGGAAGTCTTAGAGAATCTTATCCTTGACATGTACCTAGATGCAAAACATGATGGTTATGTTGATATCGATGATACAATATTATGAAAATAAAAAGATCAAACAAGAGACAAGCAATCTTGAAGCCTTATGATATATCTTATATATATGACATTACTATGTGCCTATGGAATGAAGATTTCATAGTTATTAATTGAGTGTTATGGATTGCATTTTTTGTGCTTCAAAATGAAAGCTTGAAGCTTATAATGGAAGGATATGAAATATGCCTTGTAGTACATAACTGAATTGATGCGACAATGATATCATTTGTGTCATGCCTTATGTGCAAATAATGATAATGCCATATTGGCCTATGATTATGCTATGTCATGATGTAGCTTAGATGCTATTATTTGTTATAGATGTAAAACTTGAATCCTTACAATTATAGCAAATGTTAACTCGACATGACCCTATGAAAACAATGTGATGAGATAATACACATAGCAAGACACATGTGTTAGATATTATGATTGAGGATATTGATATAAAAGTTGTAAGTAATTGATTCTAATTATACGACAAGAGAGGTGGCCATGAAGTCGATTGGTTAAACAAGTCAGCTATGATTGTAAACTCACATCATAGGGATATAACTGATGAGACAATTTTTCTTGAGTTGTTATAGTCTATTCTTTGATGATGTATTAAGTCATCATACCTTAAAGTGCTAACTTGATTTGTTATGTGAAATGAACAAAGGATAATGACATTGATGAATATGAATGTGAGTAAAATCCGAAGGAAGTCAAAACTTGGGTGAAAGAAATCAAATGGATATTCGAGATTATGAACATGAGTTATAATAAGAAAATAACTTATCTTTGAGATCCAGACAGATGAGACTACTTTGATATAGTGAGAGTACAATTATAAGTTGGAGTTCAAAAAATTGCATTCATGTTTCTAATCATAAGGAAGAGAAAAGGGAAACTAATATACTTGAGATAATGTGATGATCCGATGTCAATGCTTATTGCTCAGGTCAGGAATTTTTTCTCAATACTCTGTAGGACCTGGATGGCATCAAGAGAGAGAGGGGGGGGGGGGGGGG
>LTAE01000315.1:54778-82279 GCA_001647135.1 Pontederia paniculata | reverse complement strand
CTCTCTCTCTCTCTCTCTCTCTCTCTCTCTCTCTCTCTCTCTTCTCTCCTAAAGACTAAAGGAATGGGAGGACACGTAAGGGCAAATAACACAAATTGAGGAAGAAGAAGAATTAACTAACTAGGAGGATCAACTTTAGGAGTATCATATGTATATGTCATATAGTTGTTATAGTTTCATGTCTGCATATAAAGTTATTATAATTATTGATGGAGTGAACGAGATGGAGACGACGACCTACAACAGTCGACGAACGAATTGGACCGCGTCCAATAGGAAACCGACCATGTTCGTAGGTAGGAAAGGTTGCGGTGTTCAAGCGCCTACCATGTTTCACGAGAAGACATCGGAGCACCGAAAATGGACCGCGTCATCTCTTGATGCGGGCCGCCTTCCTCAACATCATCAGAGTTAAACAACTCGACGATTGTGACACATACCACGTTGGTCTTCGACATGGGCCATGTTCGCTGCTACGGAGACGGACGGGCCCTATAATGGGTCATGTTCGCTGATGACACCAACACCATGTGTGACTCGGGTAGTGTTGCACCTGAGCGTCAGTCGAGTCACCAAAGGTAAATTGAAATGAATTTGAATGTTGATCGGGTCGCCTCGAATCCAAATCGCACGGAGGAACACAGACCGTGTCTAAGCTAAACGCGAGCCGCGCCCCAATGGATAAAAGTGATCGCTAGAAAATGGATTGCGTCCGTATCTGCTAGGGGTCATGTACCGACGAAAAATGGATCGTGTAGTGCCTTAATGTGGGCTGTGATTGAATATTGTCATAGATATTTTAAATTTTACCCATTGATTGGAATTAGTATTGGATGATAACTTAGTAATTAATCAGATTTAAAAGAATATATATTGATTGTGATTGAATTAATGCATTAAGAGGAGGGCGTCCACGATTGCGGGATTTATCTCGATTGCAGAGTTCTACATTAAGTGCAAGACTTTGTCTTGATTGTAGGGTTTTCTCCTAATTATAGGAGTTTGTCCTAATTTCATGGTTCTACCCTGATTGCAGGACTATATTCTGATTGTGGGAGTTTCTCCTGATTATAGGACTCTGTCATGATTGCAGGGCTTGCCTTGATTGCGAGATTTATCTTGATTGCAGGATTTGTCTCTGTTGCATATAAAAGATGAGGTGATTGAGTATTGATGAGCGCTTATGGTCTAGTTAGTCATAATGTGACGAAATAATCTGAATTTTATATGCATTAATAAAGATAAAAGAATAAATTGACACTGAGGATCACACTGACCAAGTTTGTGATGGAAAATTCGAGAACACAAGTAGAAGATCACAAAGAGAAATGCAGAAAAAATAGAGAACACACACAGATTTACCCAGATTCACCATTTGCTTAGTGCTACGCCCTGCAAAGAGATTTCACTATTATTATTTTTTGTTACAACCGCTCAACATCACATCTGAAATAAGAGCAATATATATGGGTCCAGCGAAACCCCCGTCCGGGGTCGGTGCCCCCCGAACCTCCTCTTTTTGCGCGTAGGGGTTAGATATCGTTGGGTAATACTCCAGTTCCCCTAAGCTCACATGGGCGTACCCGGTGTGAGAAACAAGAGGCCCTGAAGTATTCATTAACTCCAACAGTTTGAACATATTGATACCCCGCATCTACATGCGATTGATGTTCTCATCATGGATGGATAAAGATAAAAGATTTAATATATATAATATATATATATATATATATATATATTTATATATATTGTTTCATGCTAACACGAGATGTTTAAAGTATATATACTTAACTGTTGATTAATTCATGCATTCAACACTGGTAGAATGATTTAGTTGACTTAGTTACATAATATCCTTATCCCTTGCTTGTATCATATAAAGCTACTTACCTTTGCCCGGTCAAAACCAAAAACTCAACATTGCGGTACTACTATAGTCATATAAATATAATTGTTCAACTAGATAATAGATTTAAATACATGAGGGAGTTAATATATAGTCCCAAATTAAATTTAAAACTCGAAGTTATTATCATTGGAAGATAAATTATCTTTAACTATATATATTGTATATCATCCGGCTTCTGAAAATTACTTGCTAACTATTTTTTATACTCAATATGCTTGCTCTCATAACTTTGATTTGTTTGTATGAGCGGAAGTTTTCCTATATCTATTTTTTTATTTAATTTTCCATATACATTAAGGCGTAAGCCTAGAAGACTTATACAATAGAAGATTGATCTTAAAGTCCATTGCCTTCCTCAATCCTCATATATTATTTGATAAGGGAGATAACTCTACATGATCTGTGTCCTTATATTTCGTGATCTGTTATTTCCATTATATAAACATAAATATTATATACATATATATATATATATATAAGAAATAGATAAGCGAGTAGAAGGTATAAGTTATGAGACCTCATGGGATGAGCGGGTTTATCGTTCTAATTGTTGGAGAAGTTGTATTGTATACAATGTTCTCATAACTGGACCGAAGATCGAATCGGACATCCAACTGGATCGCGGTTGGATCAGTTCAACCGGATTGAACCAAATTTTATTAAAATAATATTATTTTGATAAGTTATAATATTATATAGAGTACAACTAGTATTATATAAGTTATAAAAATATAATAATACCTACTAATAATTAGATATAATATAAAATACTATTTATTGTATGTTTAGAATATAATTGCTTATTCAAAATAATGGTGATTGATAGATTATTATTATTAACTATTCATTATCATATTATAGTATGATTCATATTAATTTACTTTACTTTTAATTATTCTTAAATTTTAGTATTTTACTTTATTCTATTTCTTTTCATCTTCTTTTTATTCCTTTTTTATTACTTTCCCTTATATTTATTTTTTTTCTTTCTGTTTCTATTTTTCCTAGTGCTTATACTTTTTTTCTTTTTTAGAAAAAATCTTCATTTCTCACGACGTGTCTTCATCTTCATTTGAGTTACACCATTTTTTAATTATTTATTATACTTTAAAATGTTAATATTTCTAAAAAATCATGATGATTGATATATAATTATTTGTATGATACTACTAATAATATATTAATTATTTTAACTTAAATTATTATTAACTTTCCTTTTATTTACTTAAAATTATTGTATTCACACTTATTTCTTTTTTTTATTTCTATATCTTTTCCTTATCTACTCTCCACTCATTTATTTCACATTTCCAATCTTGATTTTGCCAATTATTTTCCTTTTATAAACTTTAGTACTTATTTGAAAATAATGATTATTGATATTATTATTAATAATATTATACAAATAGGCCATATTACTTATTATAATTTAAATTATTATTAACTTTCCTATTATCTTATTTAACTTTCATCTATTACATCTTTTCTTTTGTTTAATTTCCATTTTCTCCATATTTATTTTCCTTCCACATTTATCTTACTTCTGATTTTATCTTTTTAGTTAGTTTCAGTTACTTCCCTTTTATAAAAAAATTCCTTCCATTTTTGTAATTGATTTTCATTTTCAATTTAGTTTTTTTTTCCAAATTTGCACTTGAACCGGTTTTTTTAACCGATTTTCCCGGTTCGATCTGATTTTTGGCCGGTGCGAAGCTAGTCCATTTTTACATGACCGGATCACAGGCCGGTTCGCGGTTGAACCGGCCGGTCCGATCTGGTTTTAATAACATTGATTGTATAAGGATTTATCAACAACTAAGATTAGCTTACTGAAAAAAAATTAATTAGAAGCTATTTATTATAATTGCTAAAATAATAACATCTCAGTTGACTACTAATGAAATTAGCTAAACAAATTCAAAGTTAAGAAACAAGAAAGCTCCGACTTTGAAGTACGTCGTAGAGAGAATGGTCATATAAAATATTTTATTTTTAAAATACTTTGCTATAAACGATTCAGTTTTTTACAATTATGTTAAAGGTTTTGTTTCAATCAATTTATGTAATAGAATATTATAATTGTTTTTCTTTTTTATTTTATGGGCTTGGCCTTTTATTGACATATCCATTTACTGATGATTGGGCTTGGGCCGCATTGTCTTTTTTTTGTTTTTGATTTGGTTTTTTTCCAAAAAAAACCTTGATTCTATTACTTAGAGCTTGATCAACTTGATTTAAATGTTTCGAAAATTGAATCATTGTTCTTTTAACAATTTTTATGCCTATATTTGATTTAATCTTTATTATTCGATGTGTTTTACAATTTCATTTTGTGATGATGAACCCTCCTCGATCAATTTCGACTCAAGTTGGCATTATATGCACCATTTGAATCAATTTGGTTAATTAGTTAGTGAGGTGTCTACATTATGTGAAGTCTTTTTTATGCGTGCATGTTGAGTGCTTTCGTTTTTTTTAACTTTTTTTGTCGAACCATAAGGGCATGCAATGGTTGACTTGTTGATTGTGCTCAGATGGGACTGTTGCATTATTCATTTATTAATTAATTTAGGATCTGATCAATCGAATTGGGTCAGGAATACGTCTCATTCTGCAGTCTACAAAATTGCGATTTGTACCTAAATTTGTTGGCTTGGATGTATTGATAAGTGGAAATTTGCATCTATGTTACAGTACTACATATATAAGTTTGCATACTTCCCCAAGTCTTCTCAATTACCAACACCAGAAAGCAGGCACAACATGCGTCTCTATTCACTTCGTTTGTGGTCATCGTGGCATGTCCAATTGCATGTTAACGAAAAGGAAACTTCACATGCATCTAATTAATATGACCTCCCAACTTGACGTGATCGACCAAGACTAGAGCTCATGATTCATGTATATTGGCATGCATTAAATTGGATCCCATGGTCCTTAACTTCTGCTAATTAGGGAATTTTATACGTCGACATTGAGGCATTGGATACACATACGGCTGAACAAAATCGAATTCGGGATCAAATTAACTCTGACTCGGTTTTGGCCGGGTCTTAAAAAATAAGATCCAGATTCGGACTTGAATCGTCCCGAATTAATCGAGAATAAAATCGAGACGATCTGATTAATTCGATTTTATTTTTTTATTATATCAAAATAGATTTAAAAATTATAATATTTATTAAATTAATTACTAGTAACTATAAACTCTTTTTTTTATTATGCATTAATAATAAAATCAATTTATATATTAAATACTTCAAAGAAAAGTTATAATATATAAATATTACATACATATTTTTTTATTTATTATATATTATAATATAAGATAATTGGGTCAGACTACAGTAACCGAATCCGGTCCTGACCGGAATATATTTCGGATCAAAAAAATTTTCGAAAAATCGGATTTGGAAGAGGTCGGGATGCCGGATCGGTTCGGATCATGCCCAACCTTAATGCCAAACTAATTGTAATTTTTCTGTTCGACGACTAAAATGCCCTCATCATTACATTAATCTTGGTGATGGAAAATATATGATCTACTCATTAAGGGATTATTAGCTAATTATATTAATTAACTTAATTGTGGAGCTACATGTATTATTCAACTTTCCTGGTCCACTGCATATATGCATGCATGCATGTTTATGATAACATTTTATATCTAATTATTGGACAATGGAAACTATATGTCGGAGGAGATTCAATATATCATCGTCAAGTGGCCACAATGATACAATTAATATATTCGATTCAGTTTGTTCGTCCAAATCATTGTAGCAACTGCAAAACAATAATTGCATTTTTTTAAGAATGTTTTATAATAAAAATTTCGGGAAAGAACTTTTCATTGAATTCTTAAGTATTAAAATTTAATTAAAAGCATACATACACTAATGCACATGTCTATTGAATTAAGTTTCATACAATAATCATAAAAAGGAAAAGTTTATGAACACATCAATTATTTCTTCTACCCACGCGCGAATCAACTTGCATCTTCTACATATAATATTGCATCATGCACTCGTTGTGTAAAATTGGTGGGGTTTCTAAATATTAGGGGAAAGAAATCAAGACAACGACACAAAATATGGTCGAATGTTATAGAACAACGGAATAAATTATGCCTTTTTTGTAATAGAAAAAGAAAATTAAACCTTTATTATCTAGAACTCAAAGGAAACAAAGAGAACCCTAATCATCATCTACTATAAATAGACAAGATATGTCTCCTTGAAGTGTCAAAGCAATCAAAGAGCACTTGAGAGGTCTTATTTAGCCTTGTACTCTAAATAACAAGCTACCATGAGGTCCTCCAAACAAGCTTCAGCTTTGTTATGTGCCATTGTTGTTGTTGTTGCAGTAATGGCACACACGGCCGCTGCGCAGAACTCCCCCGACGACTACTTGAAGGGCCACAACGCCATTCGTGCCGCCGTCGGCCTCCTTCCGGTGTCCTGGGACGGCGCTGTGGCAGCATACGCCGAAAGCTACGCCAACGAGCGCACCGGCGACTGCCAGCTGATCCACTCGGGCGGCCCCTACGGGGAGAACATCTTCTGGGGGAGCGCCGGCGGCGAGTGGACGGCACAGAGCGCCATTGATCTGTGGGCCTCGGAGCAGCAGTACTACGACTACAACAGCAACCGTTGCGCCCTGGGGCAGCAGTGCGGGCACTACACGCAGATGGTGTGGGCGGATTCGACCAGCATCGGCTGCGCCCGCGCCGTGTGCGACGGCGGCGGCGTCTTCATCACCTGCAACTATAACCCTCCGGGCAACATCATTGGCCAGAGGCCTTTCTGAGATGAACACATGAATCCATCATATATCAATTAATATGCCTTACATAATTAACTATGTAACATATAACACGAGAAAGGGTTGTGTGTTATAAGCAAACCCGGCGTACGTCATGTGAAGTACGTACCTGCATGCATGCATGCATGTAATGTAATGTTGTGTGCAGTAACTGGCGGAGGTGTCCATCGATGTTTGCTGTATGTATGTTTCTTATATTTGGTCCTTAATTTGAAGAGACGTCGATAAAATATTCTGAAATTAAATGTTGTTTGCGTGAAGATTGAGACTTGCCTTAATTTTTCTTCTAACGTGATCATACAACCGTTTGGAAGATTGGCTTGCCTTCATTTGTTTTAACGTGCGAGTCACAAGATGGAAGTCATGAGACCTTAATTATTTGAAGCATGTATGTGACACGCAATTACGTACCTAAATTGTATGCACTACTGTTGGAGATCATTTTCCATCACGTACGCAAATATCTTAATTATTAATTAATGATCGTGCATGTCGATCTTATTGAAAGAAATAAGTTCATATTTGTTTATATATATATATATATATATATATATTTATATAGACACACACACACACATCACCCTCCTAACCAGAGTTTAACTCCTCCCAATTTTAATGTAGTTCTAGATAGAAGTGTAAGGAACAAGAAGAAAAAATCTCCAATTGATATAAGATATATATAAGATAATAATCTTGAATTTAAATTTCCACGAATATATTAACGAGATTATAATCTTAATTATTAAATATAAAATTTCAAAATATGCAAGTGTCTACACTAAAAGAATAAAACCAAGATCATCATATTAGATCTGACTTTCTCAAGTCGTAAATTTAATCCTGTACGTTACTGTATATATGTATGTATGGTTGCTTAAATGTGCAGTGGACTTTCCTAATTCATTTTCCAACGGGAAATTTTCACGTATTGAAGAAGATACTTCTCCCTTTAGCTTTGAGTGATGATGGATGCATGGAATCGATCTAATTAAGAACACTTCCACACAAATACAATAAAATAAACTGCGGTTCCTTGACAATTATTCCTTCTAGTAGTCACCAAGCCGCAAAAAAATGATGATCTAATATCCAATCAGGATATATAATTAACGAGGTTACACAAATCGTTGGGTACGTACGAAATGATTCAATCAAAAAGGGACGGAGACACCATATTTTGATACTATAAACAATTATATACAATATAGATAGAGAGAAAAAAGTTTATATATTATGACAACTATAGAAGTATTAACCCAATTATATCGAAGAAAAATAATTACCGATGGTATTCCTATATATATTAAACAAGAGTTTGGTATGTTCCAATTAAATATGTAATATATATATACTTCATTTGCGCCTTTAGAACGCTGAAATTATTAACTCATAACAAGCACTTCCAACAAAAATTGGTATGCATATTTATATCTTTATATGTGTTTATATATCACAAAAATCTTATATAATCTTGCTAAAAAATTCTAACAATGAATAATAAAAATTGCTCTAATATATACGCGTGTGTGTGTGTTATAGACCAAGGCAATTGGGCTTTTTGTCACTCATGAGAGTATAAACCGGGTATTTGGGCCACTGACGGGTTTTTTGCGGCATCCCATTTGCTTCCAATTTTCAAAACACATTTCTTTTAGGTCAAAGTAGTTCCAATGCTCTTCAAATTATGAGTTAAGAAGTCGTAAAAAAGAACAGTCAAAAGATTTGTGCTTCCAAATATTTGTTTAGTTTTGTGCCGTGTGCATGACACGCATAGAAGTAGTGGCACAGATCGTGGATCGGTTACCTAATCCAACCATTCATCTGATTAAACTATTCTCTACGCCAGCCAAAACGGATTCGTGGAGATTGGACAAAAAGGTCACCGGACCCGTGAGTATGTGTCTGACCCCGGATCAATAACATCACAATTTATTAAAGTCTAGGGAAGGCAATCGAATATCCAATCGAATGAACAGGGGCTGGTTGGACCACGAAATCGAGATTGGTTCGTTCTTCAGACTTTAGAGAAATTCTCAAGGATGAGAATCAGTCATAATTGATTTTCTTTATGGTAGTCATTTACTTAATTAGTTTAGCAGCTTTTGTTCGCTACTCTAACTTTTCTTTTTTCAGACAGCCTCTCTAATATCCCAAGTTGAGTGACCTACCACCAAGACACATGGCAATATCCCATTTGACCCCAAAATCCACTCACTTACTTTTATATATAACTCCAAAATCCATCAGTTTCTCTTTCATCCGAAAATCCATCTATGTCATCTAGTTTGTATCACCAAGGGAGAGAAAAAAACACCAGGCTCACAGCCATTGATGGATTTCTAGCAGAAGAAGAAGGAAAAAGGAAGGAGAAGCCAAGCAAATAGGAAGGAGAAGTTAGGAGAAGAAGAAACATAGAGCAAATGCTTGAAAAATATGTATGTAAAGGGGATCCTCTCCTTCTATTAAGTTTAAATGTTTATTTGATTGTCAAATATTCACATGAAGGAGGAAGAATTAGGATGAAGTTCTGGGTTAGAGCTTAAACTTTATTCTATATGAAAGTCACATGATGCATGTAGGAGTACATCTCAAGTTAAGAGAATAATAGATGTTGCCTTTTAGGTGTTTGATGAAATGTATATATGAGATAATCTCTCTCATCTAAAGGTTATGAAGTATGAAGAGATTATGATAGTTAGTGTTGCTAAGAAAAGAAGATCATAAATTATTATGGATAATTGTAGTTCATGCAACAATAGGAACAAATCAAAATTTTGTCCAGATTTCGTAGCCCATGTTTAGAGATCAATTTTGACTAAGCTACAGTTGTTCAAAAATCGTGTATGATTCATGCTTAAGTTCATAGATATAATTATTATGCATGCCTAGGATGTATAGCAAACTCGTTTCTTGAAAGAATCATCGATTACTTATGAATATAATGACATGATTGATGTGATGTCATGTATGCTTTGTTTAAATGTTCAATTTCATGTTAGAAATGACATAGGGCATTAGATACTTAAACCTAGGGCGAAATAAGAAATCATATAAGGAAAAGTGACGACAAAAGGACGAGGTCCGATACGACAGTACAGGATTTTACGGCCGAACCGAAATCCTCTCGGAATGAAATATACGACCGAACGACTTGAGCCGTATTGATCGATACGATCGTATCGATCAATACGGGCAAGCCGTATTAGTCAATACGGGCCGTATTGATCAATACGGCCAGAGTGTATTGTCCGATACGGGCAACTCACCCTTGATGCGTAGAATTCTATATTTTGGTCTATTTAAGATCTGTTTATTCCTACGCATACGTCTCTAAGAAGGAAGATAGATGTTCACCCTTTCCTCACATGAAACTAAGTATGTCGAATACGATGATATGATGTTTTATGATAACCTAGATTCGAATTGTATGCTCAGTCGTAATTAAGTTAAAAGATGAACAATGTGATGCTTGTTTGATGCTTGATGTATTGTAATTAAAAGATGGATTAAGATAACTCTAAGCACACTAAAAATTAAGATGGGAAGATGAGCTCGACACCGAAGATGGTGTGTGAGCTTCCCGAGAGATTAAGACGCTGCACCTTAGCCGATGTATGAGTCTCCCTTGCCCAAAGGTGGGACACCATGAGGGGTGCAGAGTGCATCCTTGTTTTGATCAACCTAAATAAGTTGGTGTGTCTAAGACCCTTAATCAAACAAGATAAGAAAATGAACATGTGACTTGGGGACGGCTCATGAGAAGTTAAAAGTTAACTTCTAAGTTGTCACATGATAATAAAGATGAAAGATGAAAAAATGACATGAATGATGAAGTTAAGCCAAATGGGCTATGTGCATTGAAAGTCAATGCAAAGTATGATATTCATGTCTAAAGATGCATTACGATGATAATGCTAAGTATATGAGGTATTATATCAATAATGCCGAGTAAAGTAAAGTTAAGATGATTTTATAATGCATTATATTGATAATGCATAAGAAAGATAAGAAAGAAAGTAAAGATGAAATATAGGCTTAAAGTTAAGTCCTTGAGCATAATTGACTAAGATGCTAAAGTAAAGAATGAATGGTCATATGTTGATCCTAAGTTTGGGTTAAGAACCCTATGATATGCTCTATATTATTGATGATGTTTATATATATGACATATAGGTTTTTGCATATATGGGTGATATGACTCATCCATTCTTCGACATATACATACTCTAACGGGATGAAAGTCCCCTGCTTCTGGATCCTACAGGTGCGAAATAATTTTAATGCTTATATGAAAATGACGCTGCTCATGATGGCTAAAGCACATGGTCAAGTATGATTGTCTTAGAGTCAAATTATGTTATTGTCGTTCTACTTTCTATCATGTTGTAAAGATTGTATCGCCTTCGGACAATTTGATGTATGTCAATTGATGTTAAAAGACCTTTATGGACAAGTTGTATATTTTAAAGTTCATGTCTTGTATTATGTCGTCATTTAATCAATGTTCAATGTCTTCGCTGATTTGTACTCATGTCATGATCTTGTTTGTCTATACTGATTTTATTGAAGGTCAATTATAATTCCTGGGTTCTCTTTAAGTTCTTATGTATATTGACCATTATTGTCAATGGTCAAGTCAAGTTTATTGTCTCGTAGCGTCCCGGAGACCGTTTTGAGCACGTGGGGAATATCGATTCGTCCGCGTGGTGGGGCGCATTTTCGGGGCGTTACAGCCTTAAAGATAATATACATGTTATTAAAAAGAAGAAAATCCTTTTAGCAATGGGGTTGACATTTGTAAATAATTCAGCCTCACTTCCTACAAATTTTGAATTTAAATTTATGTTGCTCACTTCTCCTTAAAGAAAATTCTCTGTGTTTGCAAGTGATGGTAAAAACTTAACAAGTGTAGCACATTTATTACGATACCATTTATCTTGTACACGTCATTTTCCATTTATCAAGAAAATACATATAAACCATAAAAAGTTTTGGTTCCAATTTTAGCTGAATCCATCACACATGGAAATATAAAAAGTTTCATAGGAACAAAAATGAAAATTCCACGTAAAACTGAAAAGTCAACATAAAGGTCGTATAATTAGTTAAGAGTTTTAACTTAATTAATTAATTACCTGCATCATGCTTTTGGTACAAAACTGGTACGGGCTCTAAGTTTGGGAAAATAAATAATTCCCAAACTTGCGATACAAATATAGGTCAAAGTTGTATGCCTCCTTTGACCACCCTTGTGATGTCTATAAATAGACAAGAGATGCATGTTACCAGAACCACATCGTTCTCCGTCAAGTCTCAACGCAATCTAAAGCACTTGATCGAGTTCAGAGCAGCTCTATAATTAGTAACTTGTATACATACCAAAGCTTTCCACCATGAGGTTCTCCAAACAAGCTCTACCTTTGATGATATGTGCTGCCGCCATTGTTGTGGTACTGATGGCACACACCACCTCTGCACAGAACTCCCCCAACGACTTCGTCGATGACCACAACACTGTCCGTGCTGCACTTGGCCTCGACCCGGTGTCGTGGGATAACACCGTGGAGGCCTACGCCGAAAACTACGCCAACCAGCATGTCGGTGACTGCCAGATGATCCACTCCAAAGGCCCCTATGGTGAGAACCTCTTCAAGGGAGGCACTGGCGGCGACTGGACGACCCAAAGTGCCATTAATTTGTGGCTCTCTGAGCAGCAGTACTTCGACTACGACAGCAACACTTACGCCGAGGGGAAGGCGTGCGGGCACTACACGCAGATGGTGTGGGTGGATTCGACCAGCATCGGCTGCGCCCGCGCTGTGTGCGACGATGGCGGCGTCTTCATCACCTGCAACTATAGCCCTCGGGGCAACATCGTTGGCCACAAACCTTATTAGATGAACGCATCCATTTATCATGCATGAGCTATTCTTTTTAATCATCGTTATGTATTAATTATATATTAATTAGGTAATGTAACGCCTCGCGAACGCACTCCACACGTGGCCGAATCGATATCCGACACGCGTCGAGGAGGCTCCCGAGGCGGTACGAGAAAACAATGAACTATGACGGCGGAAGACAACAAATTACATCAATATAGCAGCAGCGGAAACGATCAATGAACTCGATACAATAGTCATAAGAACACATAGGGTTAACTGACAACATCTAAGCCCATGGCTTATACATAATTTTGAGCTCATAGCTCATACAACAGACTCAATACATGCTGAAAATACAAAAAGAGGCCTACTAATTGGCCATACACACATACAACTCGATACTTAGCATGTGTCATGTGCAATCTTCACACCAAGAGCAGCACCTCCATACCTATGTCTGTCGGCCTGCATGAACCAATGCAGGGGCAGAACCCGTGAGCTTTCGCCCCGTATGTAAAACATTGATAATACGATACAATAATGATAACAATGAACAATAGGATCAATATAGCATGATATCAATATATCAAAGCACAATAATGATTAAGTCGTTATATCTTGGGACTTTAACCATTTCATATCAATAACAATATCTAACATGAACACTCAATAACATTAGGCTTCCTAATATTTAATAACGATAACAATATGTGTTCATGCTAGACTTATCTTGTTTGTTGTCATTTGATGACAGGAAGTCCCCTTTGTGACTTCCTCAATCCGTCCCCATATAGCCGTCCCCATATGAAGCCGTCTCCATCAATATGAGCCTTGCTCATTACAATAACAATATGGATCCGTGATCCATCAATAACAATATCGATATGGTTCCTTGAACCATTTATCCGTCAACCATCAAATGGACAACCCTATGTTCAATTCAATCAATTTTAGTGAACCTTTAACAATGATTGGAGAGTTGGGTACATCTTGGTCGGGAATGGTTAGCTAAACCATGGGACGCCTAGCTCCCGTGAATTCCCTTTCGGAAATTCACCAATACCCCACGTCTGGGTCAATACAATATGGAGGGAATCAACCCTCCCAATACGACAGACGCCCCAATCACTCCAATATGCCGATTCAATCAATCGATACATCAATCATTAACAATTTAACCTATTACGGCTGAGCATGCAACACGTGAACTAGGTTATCAATCAACAAACTCAATATTTAATAAACGATACGATAAAACGAAACTGGGTCAGGGTCGGTCGACCCCTTCCCCAGGTCGGTCGACCGACTCCCTACAGGGGGTCGTCCGACTTGAAGGTCGGTCGAGCGCTGCATCGACCGACTCACGATTCTGATGTCACATGACATCGACCGACTTGAGGTCGGTCGAACCCCGTTCGACCGACTCACGATTCTGGAGTCACCTAGGCTCGACCGACCTACGATCGGTCGAACCTATATCGCCCAGACCTGGAAGTCGGTCGAACCCACCATTGAGGTCGGTCGACCGACTTGCGTCGATTTCAGAAAATAAAAAGTGTGACCTAGGGTTCTTCTCTAAGTTTTCGTTTTCGGTCAAAGCATCAATCAATCTCGGTTCAATACAATCATGCTCATTCAATTATACTAACAATAGCATCAATTTGTTCAATTCTAACATATGAACCCTAATTTCAAGAATTCATTCATTTGTTAGAACATTATGCACATATCATACCAATTCTGTCCTAACTATCAATTGAGCATTATAATGATTCATTTCATGCTTTCTATACATTTAACAATCTGTCAAAACCACATTGACACAAGGTCAATGTGGGGATCCATTTACATACCTTTTTTTGCCCTAAACTCCTCTCTTTCTCCTTTGATCTCTTCCTCCTTCTTCTTCCTCAAGCTCCAACAGCCCTTCCTCTTTGACCTAGCTCCAATCCTTCTCCTCTTTCTTCTTGATTTGAAGCTGCAATTGAAGAGAACCTGTGCTCAATCTCGGATTTGTGCTCTTGGGGCTGATATTCCAATGTTGTGAGAGAGAAATGGGGGAGGAAAGAGAGTAAACTTCTGATTTTTGACTTATATAGCAAGTGTAGGAGAGAGTGAGTGGGTTCTGGGGTCCAATAGGGTCATGACATGTGGCTGGTCCCACTTTCTTTTCTTTTTCTTTTTCTTTTTCTATTTTCTGTTTTCTTTTTAATTTGGGCAGATATTACATTCTACCCCCCTTAAAAGAAAATTCGTCCTCGAATTTAAATCAATTTAAACACTTACCGAATAGGTGCGGGAATTGAGATCTCATTTCATCTTCTAATTCCCATGTTGCTTCTTCGCCTTGGTGATACTTCCAAGCAATCTTCACCATAGGCACAATCTTGTTACGAAACCGATGCTCTCGATATTCGACAATTCTTATCGGTTGTTCTTCATATGTCAAATCCCTTTTTAAGTTGGGTTCTTCAATAGTCAATACGTGTGCTCTATCATAGTTATACTTTCTTAACATTGACACGTGAAACACATTATGTATCCGAATATAAGAAGGCGGCAATGTCAATCTATATGCCCCTTCGCAAACTTTCTCCAATATTTCAAAAGGTCCAATGTACCATGAACTCAATTTTCCTTTTCGGCTAAACCGCATAACTCCTTTGGTTGGCGATGTTTTCAGCAATACTTTATCCCCAACTTTGTAAATATGTTCCTTTCTACCCTTGTCCGCATAGATCTTTTGTCGACTTTGGGCAGCCCACATTCTTTCTTTAATTTTGTCCACTTTTTCAGCATACTTCATCACAATTTCAGGTCCAATCAACCTTGTTTCTCCCTCCGCCCATACAATGCCTCGTAAGGCGCCATTCCGATACTCGAATGGTAGCTGTTGTTATAAGCAAATTCTACCAATGGCAAGTGTGAATCCCATGTCCCTTGTTTATTTATTTATTTTTATTTTATTTATCCTATTAAGCCTTGGATAGTAGTCATTAGCACACGAAAAGTCTCCCTTCCCTGCATATGGATCTTACATGTAATTAATTAGGATTAAACAATGATGATGATGACATAAATGTGATTATGTTAATGATAATACAAGATGAATACATATGATTTGGACTAAGTTTAATTAGATGTCAATCACTAGAGTTGTAATATAAAGTATTTAATTAATATAACAGTAGTCCTTATTTATAATTAAGTCTTTCATAATATAATTTTTTAATTTATTTGAACTTCTACACACGTATATATATTACGTTGACAACAAAAATGTTAAAAATTAAATCAAAATATGAAAGGTTAAGTATGATTAATGTCTTCAAGAATCATCTACATTGATATTTAGAGTGATTTTTTTAGGGCGTTACAGTATTTGTCCGAAATTTGAGCTGCAATAAATTTATGAGGCTTAGAAATTTATTCAGTGTTTTTTTTTATATGCTTGATTTGTTTAAGCGTTAGGTCGAGCTTGACTCTTGTTCATTCTCTAATATACGTTATGATGACATTCACAAATCAATTGGTTATTCTCTTTTTCTTTCGTAAACCTTTTCATATCGATTAATTAGTAGCTTGAGTACTTGAAATCGAATTTTAAAACTATTAGAATTTTTCATTTTTATAAGCTCTCTTATTTTGATTTTTGATCTATTAATTATATATAAGGCTTGAGGCTATGTTTGCTTTTACTGGAAAAAAATAGGGGGAAATAGTTTTTGGAGGAAACAACTTGTTTTCATAATTTTATTTGTGTAATAAAAATATAAATTATGAGAAAAATTATAAGGCTTAAGATTATGTTTGCTCTTATGAGTACATCATTCTTAAATAAAATAACTGAAAATTATGAGAAAAGAAGATAAATTCAAATGCTGCTAATAAACCTAAACAAGAGCTCAACTTTTAGTTATATATAGATTCTCAATTACCTGATCATAGTTGTGCATTTCCTTCCTTTTCTATAAACACATAATATTACGTACGCATATCATATTTTTCTAAATGCAGGATACGATTACTTTGAAGGTTTATTCATATCCCTTAAAATCTCCATGTCGGTGACTTGATGTATAATAATCAAAGAAAAAACCTCTTACATCTTCGAATTATATATATATATATAACATATATATATATATATATATATATACATATAAATAAATAAATATATATATATATAGGCTTAAGAGCACATGAACTATAATTACCAATAATTTTAACAAAAGATATAATGTAAGATAAAATGAATTGCAATAACTCATCTCTATATACAATATAACCGTAAGGACATATTTGTGTATGCGTACACATTAATTTTTTCATATATGTAATTATGTTATATATATATATATATATATATATATATATATTAGATGTAGGTAGAATAATTAATGAAATTGTTTGTTTACGGTGGGCCAAAATAATAAATTAGGCCCAAGTGGTTGGTCTTTTAATGGACTTGAACAAGTACGACCCAGATATTGGGCCCTCCAACCAGATGCTTAGCCCACTGGTCAAAAGAGCTCAAAATGTTCTACTTGCTCTGATGATCATATCATCATGCCCAATTCTGTCCCAGGAGTTTGATCCCTCTGACTCTTGCCAGTAAGTTGTGTTTTGAAATCATATATTGCTTGATTACATTGACTTGATTTAACACTCGAAAGATGCTGTACAATGGTCGACTGTCTTTTTTCTTTAATTAATTACTCAGTACTTTGTTCTCTGATTATATATCGATCGATGCTTCAACAAAAATTCCAGTAGCTAATTCCATTATCATAACAGTACATGATTTACGTTTATTCACATAGAAGATGTCATCGACTATCAATGTACTTGTTTTTGTTAATTATGATCTTGAATGCGTATGGTTCTGGATCAATGCAATGCATCAGACAACAACACTTGTCATGCATGGAAAACCTGTTAGGTTGGCAGATGCTGTGATGGGATGTTCACCTGCCTGTGAATGCATCAAATGGCAGTATTAGTTGAATTTGGTGGGTGCTTGCATTATCCACTGCATTTGTTAATTCCTCATATCTGCACTTAATTCACTTCTATAGGATTCTGATCATTCCATCAGATCACCATGCAAAAGATTGCCTTTTTTTGCTTTCAAGTAATGGGTGTCAGTGCACATCACTCTTTCAGTGGAATAAAATGAAGCATTTTAAGCATGTTTGAGTCTGCCACTGCTGCACATGACTATGAAACCATGGCAGGGTGTAACTTGGCCTGTAATCCTTGTCCATAAGCTCTCTGGTACCTGTTCAGAAGGGTCTTTTGGGTCATTGATGCTGTAATACACTTAATCTCATGTTCACAGAAGTTTGTAGGAAGCCTAATGGCTGCTTGAGCTGGAATCCAGAAGAGAACTATAGCAGTTTTCTACTTTTTTTTTTTTAGTAATTGGGAAGAGTTCTTATGTGACATGCTGGTCCATTTCTTGCCATGTTTAGAACATACAAAAGAAGGCAAAGTTCCTACGCATGTCTTCCTAACACCATTAGCTTTTTCTCCTGTGCTGTACTGGGGATACATGCTCAAGTTGGCCTCATTAATGCTTTGTCCATCGACTTCATATATAGACATTTAATTTGAATAACATAGAGTTCATTAAAAACGAGAACATGATTTTAATGCAATTGCAAATTCAATTCCTAGTTCAATGAAAACTGATGACATTAATAATTTTCCATGTTTTAGTCGTTGGTGAGAGCAAGTGTTTGTCATCTCAGCAGAATTAGCTCGAGTCTGCAACAACAATTCTGAAACTGACAAAATTCAGATGAATACATTGTACAAATGACAACACATTAAGGCCCTCAATCAAAATTATTTTGGATCGCTACGTTGGACAATGCATTCCAAAGGCCTCTGTGCATGTGGTTGATTGATGTTCTCATATATAGTTACTGTCTGTGTCAGCATCAGTGTGCCTTTCTCTCTCAACCCCACAAATTAGCACAATATACTCATCAGGTCATCAAACTTTCCACCAAATCATCTTCTCCTCTCCCCTCAAATGAAAAAGATCACCTTGAACTGGTGGCTGCAAGTTATGTCACCTTGGGATGTGATTCATTAATTTCTGTGTAAAAGTTTTAGTCTTTAGCTGTTCATCAGCTGCTGTTCAAACTAACTGGACAGTCTTTTGTCCTTGTTCCCCAGTTGCACATTAGTCTTTAGTAAAGTTAGGCAATACGAGTCTACCAGAAGGTTAATGTACAAGAATGGTGACTGGTGGAATGTGACGGTTTGAAGGAGCCATATGGCTCCTGTCAACAACAGCAATTTCAGACAGATAAATCTAATGTTAGATGCTGTTCGCGTAGACTAAAAAGTTGGCACGGTCGTGCAATCCATGAGAAATTTGTGCTTTGCCTGTCTGCTGAATATAGCGAGGTCTCGTGAGGCATGGAATGGTGTGATCAACTTACTAATCATCTGATTAGGCTCATCTCTTAATTAATGCTCTGTGATTATAATATGTATATTTTTGCAGCTTTGCAAAATGCTATTTGGGCCACCCAGCAGAAGAGCTGTGCCTTTTTCCACTCCCTTTGATCTCCTTTTAGAAATACATATATGTCACCTTGCAAAAGGTTGCCATTCTTTTGTTGCCTGGTCTTTGTTGCTGCAACTGTTGCTAGCTAGAAAGTATAAAGGGATACAGCTTTTGGCGGCCTGTAACCTTTTTGTATTAATCAGAAAACCGTTTGTCAACATTTGGGCCTTCCTAGCAGCTTAAAACATGTTCTGGCCTCAAACATGCTTCCATGCATGCTTTCTGATCAGAAATAATGAAATATTATGCCTTAGATCAACTTCAATTGCATTAGAAAAGTTAAAACATTCAGAAGTGAAATAAATTGCAGGATTGGATTAGCAATTGACAAATATCATCTAGCACTCGGTGAACAACCACACTGTGCTCAGTGATCATATATAGCATGTTATAAACGTCAAGTTTTTCATTTGATATGTCTGACTCTCTCCAGAAAGGAAATTGTAGACAATTTTCTTTTATACTTTGCCTCATTTGTAGCACAAAAGTCTTCTACTTCAGCAGGAACGATGAGTATCATATCGAATCTATTTGGACTGTCACAGGAATTTTGCACAAGATTGCATGATTATAATTCAGATTTGACAACCTCTTAATTAACTTTCAATTATGCCTCATTTGGAACCGATCCTCTTCATTGACAGTGTTCCATTTGAACATATATAATGGGAAGATCAATTGACATCAGATCGAGACGACGATGTTGTACTGAATGGAAAATGATGACTAAGTCCTCTTATTTTCAGTAAATGATGATTAACTTCCCTGAACGAATCTTATCAGCAAGGGTCAATATATTACATTTGTAAATTTTATGTAATCTGTTTCTTGCTAAAATATTATTGTAGTGTCGGAGATAGCAGATGAAGACTGATCATACAACTCCTACTGACGCGGATCCAACTCCACGGTGAGTTGACGGGAGTTGCATAGGGGCAGCGCCCCCTGCCCGTAAGGCCGGGGGTTCGAAGACGGAGCCCTCAAGAAATTTTTTTTAAGGGTATATATATATATATTTTCTCTATTTTGTGGACGATTGTCCTAACTCCATCATATATATGTTATTTTTTGGAATGATTATGTACTTTGTGGTTTTAAACATGACATAATGAAATTCTCTGCGACGATCGTGAACGTAGGAGATTAATTTTCAAACTACGTAAAATTTGTGCGTATCTTTTTTGTGTGTTTATTGATCTTTGTGTTCTTCGTTATTTTCTAACATGTACTGATAACTATATCCTTTCCAGCAGAAAAATGTTGTCTATGCAAAACATCATTGTTTGATCCTTTTGTTCTCGACATCTTGCCTAGTTCAGTTATATATGACTACATAATGTTCAACAGGCAAAATAAGAACCTTTACCTGATGTTCCCTCGCAGTGTTAGGGGGTTGAAAGCTGGAACCGGTTCTTACCTTTTTTTTAATAAAAAGGGTAACTAGGTCCAGAGGGACCTACATGTGGATATATACCAAATATTTTAATACTATGAAGTTATTTTATTTAGTACACCTCAGATTATTTTTTTTATAAAAAATAATAATTAATGAAATCTTAATAATAAATTACTATTTTTAATTGCTTGCTATACCCTAATTAGTCTTATTTTACAAAAAAATAAATAAAACTGTTTCGTGAATAACTTGATACAATTAACATAGTAACAAAGAAACATAATACATTATGATTTTATTTTTAATATTACATATTACTATTTTACTAATCACGATAAGTACTACTTGATATGATAAGTGACTAGTGCTAATTATTACTTGACTATGTTAAACTAAAAGCATAATTACATTAATTATTACTAAGTAATTTGAATAATTATTTTGTGATGACTATTAACAATTATGTGAGTAATATTACTTTTATTACAGTTAAAAATTAAGTCATTTATTTACTATTTAAAAAATTACTACAAATTTGAACTAAACATATTTAATTGAAAATTGAAATTGTGTACATAAGTTGTACTATGAAGTTAATATGACATTATCATTATATACCTGATCTGTACATATTTTTTAAGAGACTCATATGGACTGTCACAATCTAGTTATATATATATATATATATATACATATATATATATATATATATATATATATTATGTTCTCTGCATGTACTTATAATATACATGTAATGTATATAATTATAAAGAAAGGCATATACCCCATGCAATGCACAGAGAGGAGAAAAAGTTGGGGCAAAGTGCTGATGGCTGCATGATAAAGATTCTGGTCCAAGAAAGACAAAAACATAGTAACCTTGGATTCTTTCTCCTCCTCCATCTTATTTTATATCTACTTCACCTTTTCAATTAATTAGCAAAAATATTGTTCTCATTTTAAATTCATTAAATTCTTCAAATTAGATTAGACAAAGGTTAACATCAGAAGGAAAATAAAAAAGTAATAGCACACTATATACCAAGGTCGACTGAGTATTATAATTCTCTTCTTAGTTAGTCCTTCACCAG
This sequence comes from Pontederia paniculata, assembly GCA_001647135.1. Lineage (NCBI taxonomy): Eukaryota > Viridiplantae > Streptophyta > Magnoliopsida > Commelinales > Pontederiaceae > Pontederia > Pontederia paniculata. Next base: position 60,588 of record LTAE01000315.1, on the reverse strand, counting down.
TTTAACAGCAGATTAATTAGCCACCCAAAGAAGGAAGACAGGAGCCAAGACTTGGAGAGTGAGGCACAGGCAGCACCATGGGACGAGCCCCTTGCTGTGACAAAGCCAACGTAAAGAAAGGGCCGTGGTCGCCGGAGGAGGACGCCAAGCTCAAGTCCTACATCGATCAGCACGGCACCGGCGGCAACTGGATCGCCCTTCCGCAGAAGATTGGTACCGCACTCTTGTGTGCTTAACTATTAGTTTTAGTTTAATTCATTCATGGTGCATGGATTTCATGTTTGTTGTGTCAAATTTTAGGCCTGAAACGCTGCGGCAAGAGCTGTCGCCTGCGGTGGCTGAACTATCTCCGGCCGAACATAAAGCATGGAGGCTTCTCCGAGGAAGAGGATAACATCATATGCAGTCTGTATATTAACATCGGTAGCAGGTGATCACTGCTAAATCTTTAGTCTACTGATATGATCAGTTTGGTGTCATTGTAGGATCATCAAAGTTGCCATGCATATTTTGATTGATTTCTCTTCTTTGGAATGGTAGGTGGTCTATTATTGCATCTCAATTGCCTGGAAGAACCGATAACGATATCAAGAACTACTGGAACACAAGGCTGAAGAAGAAGCTCTTCGGCAAGCAGCGCAAGGAACAGCAGCGCAGCCGCGTTGCCGCCGCCATCACCGGCAGCTTGAATCAAGAAGTTAAGGGTTCAGTTGATCATGAGGCTGGAAATCTTGGCATTACCAACACTGTTGGTACTGCCGGTCTATTTGCTTATTGGCCTCAGCCACCAGCTGCGTCCATGCTCCCGCTAGTCGGCGGCCATGTCGACGACAGCGTCGACCAGGCTTCGGCTTCTATAAGGAAACTGCTGAGCAAGCTCGAAGGAAGGTTCACAAGTACTGGAGCAACAGATGAAAACCTTCTCATGCAGGTGTCTTCATCATCTATGCCTGCACAAACAACATTGGGTGGCTCTACAAGCTTGGGGCCTCCTATGCAGTGCCATAGAAGCTCGCAGGAGACGCCGGCATCGAATTTATACTCAACTGAACTTGATGAGATGTTTCGGTTCAACTCGGTAAAACTGGAAAGTTTAGATTACTTCCAAGGAACTGGGGAAATGGCTGATGAGAGCATGAACTGGAACGAGGTAAGCCCTTTGATATATCCGAACAACATCATCTCCGGTTATCAAGGGTTGATGCAACAGTGTCCATTTGAAGATCCAGTGCACCTGGGAGTGCAGTGAATGATGGTGTCTAAATGTACGTACATGAACTATGTAGATTTGTAGCATGCATGCATGCATTTGGTGGATGTGTCAGATAGCTTCAGTCTCTCTCCGAGGAACCCTAATAAACTTGATCTTCGGAAAGAAATATCTTCATTTTTATGCAGTTCAAGCTTGGAATTTCTTCCTTTTTACAATTTTTTGCAGACTTTCCTTCCCTTTTAGCTGATGAAATTGCATTCGATTTTACAACTTGGAACGGTTTGTTTTGTACTTTGGGGTGTCTTTTATTGCTGTTGTTAATTTATATAGATTTCCTGTTGCTCATAGGTTTAGTAGTATCTTTGAGCCTGGATTCAAGTGCATTAATCCCTCTTAAGGCTTCTTATGGTCAGAGAATATATATATGGAATGTCCTTTCTGTCCATGTTTGTGATGCTTTCCATATGATGATGGATTGGGATCTGTGTTGTTCTCCTACACACATATATTTGCATGATTAATATACATATTTGTTACACTAATGGAACTAAGTATCCAAGGCTTAACATACACAGTCCCTGACACACAAAGTTCAGACTCATTTGTGCCGTATATAATAAAATAATAAACTATGTATAAACTCTGCAATCGAGAAAAAGTAATAGTTAATCGAGTTGGTTGACAGAGATGGTTACGAGTTTGTGCCCTTGATTGAGTGATAGAGAGTTAGTAGCCTTGAGTTCGAACTTCAGAGTATTTAATTTGATCAGGATTTACTTTCGTCGTGCCTGTCCGAACATTGAATTAGTCAGTGTGCTAGTAGCCCTAGACACCAGTGGAGTTCTATCCATGAAAAAAAATGTAATAGTTGGATAATAAATCTGATAGATATCCATTGCACAAGAAGATATTACATTTAGGGTCCGTTTGATCTGGAAGCATTACTAGTTTTATCAATTTGAACTATTTTACGTGATATAAATGAAGTCCTAAATTCAAACTCTGAGAAAATTCTTAAATACAATAATTTTCTTTTAGAATGGTCTGCATAATATAGGTTGAATTAAATAAAGGAGTTCTAAGAATAATTATTAGTATCACAAATAGAATTAATCAAATTGGAAATCTGGTAACTTACCAAGTTTCTGAAATCACAATGCAATCGAATAAGATAATCAGCATAAAATACATGCGTTCTTAATTAAAAGCTTGTTTGATTGGAGTGAAAGGAGGATAAAAGAGAAGAAGGAAAAAAAATTTAATAGTTTAACATCGTTTAATTCTATTCTTAATGAAGGGGAATGAAGAGGAATTGAGATTGAAAGAAGGAGAATAATAGTTTAACCTCGTAAATATCTCCTCTATTTATCTTCATTTTCTTTTAAGAGCCCATTTTTTTCAACCCCGATTTGAAATTGAAAAGAGAAAAAAATATTAATTTCTAATTTTAACTCTATAAAATTAAATTTATAAACACACATTAAGATATATTAGTCCAACAAAAATTATCATTTTCTTTTCTTCTCTTTAGTTATATTATCCAAATAAGATTAACTCTTTTACCTCTTTTTTCTTTCATTACATTTCTCATAATTTCTTTCTCCTCCGTTTCCTTCCCTTCTACTTAATGATCGTTCAACCAAATAGACTCTAAGCGAGGAAGAACCAAATCTGATAGTTAGAAATAAGTATAAAAAAGATTATTAAGGCAACAACAGAAATCTACAAACTTGACAGTTTTTTGAAACTTAGATGCCCAGTTTCCTGATCAGTACAGTGTAAATTTCATGATTTGTGCGCCCGGCTATATATATTAGTATTTTGAAGGGCTCAAATGCTGAAATGTCCCGATTTAATTATGAATCACGCTGTTAGCCATAAAGGAAAAAATCATGCAAAAACACATAATGGTTAGACAGCTATAAATTCTAAAGATAAGAAGAGGCCAAGGTTGAGAAGTCCAACAAGTACAACTAGCCATCATTGACAAATCTCAGCGCTTAAGCAGGTCATATGTGAGAAAAAAAAGGACTACATGATTAGGGACTAATTATCAAGTACTTGGATATCAAAGTTGAGGTTAATTTAATCATGAGTTGATAACTCAAATTCATTCCACCAGTAGCAAATTATTAGTGTTCATGTAGCTCAATCCTGCTACTCATGATTACACATCTAAGCCACTGTTTCACAGTTGACTTGCCCATTCTAAAAGTTCTGGTAGTTGGAAGTGACATTGTAAAAAAATGCTCAAGCATGTTTCCAAATTCCAACCTAGCAATGTTCTGTCAATGGAGTAAAGCTTGTGTCTACAAGTCATCTAACTGTAAGGTAATTGAGATATATAGGTAACTAATCACATTCTCTGATATTCCCATATCCTTGGACAATTGGTTTAATTGTTTTACATCATAACTAGCTTAATTTTGTCCAATTAACAAAGGATTTGATGAGAAGTCATGGATATAATCAGATTGATCAGAAAACATACATAAGCAACCTTTGATTTTAGTTAATGTTTTATACCAAATTTAGAGAGAACACGAGAATTAAGTGCTGTCAATTTTGAGTTAGAATTTTAATTAGCAAGACACAAGCATCAGCAGAGAATGGTCACAATTAATCAAGCACTGGTGGGGACTGCTGCAGCTACTAAGAAATCATTAACTTTTTTTTCTTTATTTAAGGCTCAAGATATATGGCATCATCTTTTCAAGGACACGACGGGTGCTACTTCTAAGCTGGTTGTAAGAACTAAGAAGCTTAGACTAGTTGAAGAGAAAGGAACCAGCTGTTCAAATGCACAGTACACTGGCCTTTAATTAAATTAAGAAAAAGAAAGGAGCCTATGCATGAAAGGGCCTTCATTTATTTATAAAATGAGCGTCATCTATGAGATCAACAGATGGAAAAGGTTCTCAAAATACTCCATCAATTACATAAATGAATGATAGTGCATAAATATCTGTATTACATCATTGTGAAAATTTCACCGTGTGATTCTTAGACCAGATCTTATATTAACTTAGTGTCAATCAAGAGAGAAAAAACACTGTCATATATTCTGATTTAATCAAATTTTCTTTGGAATGAGATATCCGATTATTGCATGTCTTCTGTAGACCAGATAGGGGAGTGGCAAACAGCCTAACCTATAGGAAGGATGTAAAGTAATAGACAGCATGCATCTTTCTATCTTCTAACACTTTGATCAATTGTTTGCTTATTCATCAAAGTTTTAGGACTATTTCTGAACCACATCTTTGTTTCAATTAATTAATCAGCAGCAGTCCAGTGTCAGAACAGTACAATGTAATGAAAAAAAAAAACAACAGAAAGATGGATAAATCATTAATGCCTAACACAAAAGAATGTTTTTTGCTGTCAGTGCTCTCCATGTTACGACTAGATAATATTTAATCTTGATCAATTATCTGATTATGACTGTAAAGCAGGTGAGGAATAACTCTAGAACAAGTAAGGTTTTGGAAGAAAGAGCTGCCATGCTAAACGTCAAAAGTGTTAACAACTTGACAGCGTATGCCATCAACCCATCCTCAGTTTAATATAACGAAAGAAACCAGAGAGCCACAAAGAGTTGCTCAACACGAGAACAACCTTGTTCTCTTAAACAATCCATGCAATCCCTGTAAGAGGAATAATTTATTCTCTGAAAAGGAGAGTCACTAAGATATGTAGTATAGTGGCAGCCTTGTTCCACATTTATCTTATTTCTGCCATACCCCAACACTACATATGGTCTTAGAAGCTTATGTATTTAGTTTGTTTAACCATCAACTGTTATGTGAGAGGGATAACATACTGTCCCTTCCAACAGGAAGCTGTCGGTATGGATTGATTGAGGGAGGCGAGAAAGAGAAAGAAAAAGATACTTTTACATTCTGCATATATGCAGAATCTAAGTTTGTGGCACATCATTTTCTCTATGTCACAGCTCTAATGAATTTAATAGCTTGTCTCCTATATCTTTGTTGATAGCCTGCATTCAAGTTAACCATGCATGGACAAAGTGCTGTGGCATGAAAAGATATTGTTGTTATGGACTGTAACATCATGCAGAATGAAATGAATCAATGAGCCTTAAACGCGTGTTTGTGTGGAAGAAAAAATAAATGATATTTGAAGAAAGTGGAAGGAGAAGTAATAAAAGTTGAGGAAATGATATCGATTACGTAGCAAAGATCTGATCAACTTTTACAAAGTTTCATCAGGGAGGATCTCACGAGATGTAATAGGTTTTGATTTGGTGATCAATCTGATCAGTGTAATTGGCTTTTTAATTACATTGATCTCTTACCTTCCTCAGTATTTTGTGTTATCAGCGAATGTTATCTCATGCATGTACTCCGTTCCGGTTGAAATATGCTCAGATCTTGCCCTCAATATGAATCAAGGCCAAATTGTCCATGCTTAATTACAATTAGATGATACACTATACTGCAAGAGCGGACCCAGGCCTTCCCCAATTTTTTAGTATATAAAGTGTATATATATATATATATATATATATATATATACGTATATACTAGTAGTTATAGTCAATAAATAAATTAAATACTAATAAATTATCACAATT
>LTAE01000315.1:31318-53839 GCA_001647135.1 Pontederia paniculata | reverse complement strand
AGCCATAGGATAGACGAGAGAATCCTCCTCTGGCATGGTCGGAAGAGGTGAACTCTCATGTAGTCCATAGGCACGTTTCAACTTAGAAATATGGAATACCGGATGAATTCGAGAATAATCTGGTAATTTAAGCTCATAAGCAATTGATCTCACTCGCTTAATAATAGTGAAGGGACCATAGAACTTAGGTGATAACTTGTGGCATAATCTTTTTGCCACTGAACTCTTCTTATACTGTTGAAGCTTAACAAAAACTGTATCACCCACTGAGAACTCTTTGTCAACTCGATGTGAATCGGCCAAAGATTTCATCCGATGTTGAGCCTTTAACAAATTTAATCGAAGCAGACGTAACACCTCTTCACGATCTAATAAATCTGCCTCCACCGCCTCAATGTTAGACTGTCCCCTGGTATAAGTAACCAATGTAGGAGGTTTCCGACCATAAACTACCTCAAAAGGAGTCAACTGAGATCCTGAATGATAAGAAGTATTATAGGAATATTCTGCCCATGAGAGATATCGAACCCAAGTATGTGGCTTATCCATACTAAAACATCATAGATATTGTTGTAAACATCTGTTGATAACTTCAGTCTGACCGTCCGACTGAGGATGATAAGCAAAACTCATATGTAGTTGTGTGTCACTTAATTTGAATAACTCCCTCCAAAACGCACTGAGAAAAATGGCATCCCTATCTGATACAATTGTTCTAGGAAATCCATGCAACTTAACCACCATGTCTACAAACAGCCGAGCAACCTTAGGAGCAGTGTAGTGTGTAGGTAGCGGCCCAAAATGACAGTACTTGGATAATCTATCCATAACCACAAGTACAACAGTATAGTCATTGGATGCTGGTAATGATGTAATGAAATCCATGGAGACATCTTCCCATAATCTGTCAGGAATAGATAACGGCTGTAATAACCCAAGAGGAGCTGTAGTATAGTACTTAACTTGTTGACACACAAGACAATTCCTGACAAATTGCTCCACTGTAGCTTTAATTCCATTCCAAAAGAATTCTGAAACCAGTCTTTTATAGGTTTTAAGAAAACCCAAATGTCCCCCGACTGGAGTTTCATGAAACTCCTTTAATATCTCAGGAATTATAGGAGAAGTATGGATAAGGAACAATTTGTGTTGTTTATATAGTAATCCATCACTGAGAATTAAACCCAATTGAGAGTCTTGTCCCGACCTGACTTGGTCCACCAATTCTCGCAACTGCATATTAGTGCTATATTCCAATTTGAGTTGGTCTATCAAATTGAATATAGGCATGGACAATCCATAAAATTCAGCGACAGTAATTTCCTGTCGTGATAAAGCATCGGCCACCCTATTGTCAGAACCTGACTTGTATACAATAGTGAAATCATACCCCATTAGCTTAGCAACATACTGTCGTTGCTCGGGAGTCTGAATAACCTGAGTTAGAATTTCTTTGAGACTTTTGTGATCTGTTGTTATGGTAAAATGATGTTCCAACAGATACTGCCGCCACTTTCTGACCGCTTCCACAATAGCATACATCTCCCTTATGTAGACTGAAGCCTTCTGAATGTTAGGAACTAATTTCTTGCTATAGTAACAGATAGGATGATTGTCTTGAAGCAACACTGCACCAATGCCTATACCAGAGGCGTCTGTTTCAATGACAAATTCTTTAGAAAAATTGGGTAAATGTAGAATTGGAGCCGTAATCAAAGCATCCTTTAGAGTATTGAAAGCTTGTGTAGCTTTATCTGTCCACTTAAACGATTCTTTCTTTAGAAGATCTGTTAAGGGCCCAGCAATATTAGCATACCCTCGGACGAACCTTCTGTAGTACCCTGTCAGTCCCAAAAAAGCCCGCAATTGTTTGATTGTAGATGGGATTGGCCATTGTTTAACAGACTCTATCTTGGTCTGATCAGCCTCCACCCCTTGAGAAGATACAATATGACTCAAATACTCAATCCGAGTCTGACCAAAAGAACATTTACTCTTCTTAACAAAAAACTGATTATCTTCCAAACATTGTAAAGTAATTGTCAAATGGTTCAAATGGGTTTCCCAGTCTTGACTGTAAACCAGAATATCATCAAAAAATACAATGATAAATTTTCTTAAAAATGGGGCAAATAGTCTGTTCATGATAGCCTGAAAGGTTGAAGGTGCATTAGTCAAGCCGAAAGGCATCACAAGGAATTCATAATGTCCTTCGTGAGTTCTGAAAGCAGTCTTGTGCACATCTTCACTACTCATTCTTATCTGATGATAGCCAGCCCTTAAGTCCAATTTAGAAAAATAGGCTGCCCCTTCCAATTCATCAAGTAACTCATCAATTGTAGGAATTGAAAATTCATCTTTGATAGTGATTGAGTTTAAAGCTCGATAGTCTATGCAGAATCTCCATGTACCATCTTTCTTTTTAACCAACAAGACGAGTGAAGAAAACGGACTAGAGCTATATTGAATAAACCCTTAAGATAACATTTCCTTGACCAATTTCTCAATTTCATTCTTTTGGAAATGTGGGTACCTGTAAGGTCTGACATTCACTGGTTTACTTTCATCTATAAGATGAATATGATGTTGCACCTCTCTAAAAGGTGGGAAAGCGGATGGTGTAGCAAACACCGCCGCAAACTGTTGTATAACCCCTTCTAACTTGTCATCTGGTTGTGATGTACCCTTGTCCTCAGCCCCAGCTACCACTGTTAATTGGAAATAGGTCATAACTTCTTGTGTTTTAATCAGTCATTTCAACTGTTGATAGGTCACTTGCTGAGACTTTAGCCGTGAATCCCCTTGCAATTGTGCCTTTTTGCTTTCCCACACAAAATCCATAGATAATCTCTTATAGTTCATAGTAACAAGTCCCAACTTCTGTAGCCATTGAATTCCCAAAATCAGATCAACCCCTTCAATAGGCAACACATAGAATTCATCATTGAATCTTAACTGTTGAATAACAAATTCAACCTGTGAACACATCCCTTCACATTTTAATTTTTCACCATTTCCTATCATCACATGAAAATATGTCGACAGTAACACAGTTAATTCCAACCTCTTTGCAGCTCGACCTTGTATGAAATTATGGGTCGACCCGCTATCAATCAGAATAGTGACTATATGTCCATTGATTTCTCCTTCCAACCTCATTGTCTGAGGTAACATAACACCTGACATTGCATGTAAGCTGATTTCCATTGATACTTCTTCTCTTTCATCACTAACATCCAATTCTTGTACATCCTCTGGCCCTTCTGTGGTCGCCATTAATAATAGGAATTTAGGTTTACATTTGTGACCTCTATGGAACTTCTCATCACAATTGTAGCATAAACCCTTTTCTCGTCTTGCCATTAACTCTGCAGGAGTTAATCTCTTAAGAGGCAAAGTAGTTCCTTCATTTCCCTTCTTCTGTGTATCTTCTGTAGACGTAATTCCTGTGGAACTCCCAGTAGATACAGCTGTTGCATTAGATGCAATAGATATAGGCTTTGACAGAGAAGTAACAGTAGAACCATTTGTTCTATAAGAGAAAGTTCTACTTTCTTTTAATTCCCCAAATTTCTCTTCTTGTAATTTGGCCAATTCAATGACACTCATCAATGTCGTTGGCCTGAAAGATTGCACTTCCCTTCTGATATTAGATTTTAATCCAGAAACAAAACACGATAGCAAAAGCGATTCTGGAATTCCGATAACTCTGTTAGACAATCTCTCAAACTAAGATTGATACTCCAACACAGTACCTGTCTGTGTTAATTTTGATAAGGATCCTTGAAAGTCTTCGAACTCAGATGAACCAAAACGTATCTCCAATGCTTTAACAAAATGATTCCAAGAACTAATATGCTTGTTCTTGTGCATCCACTGGTACCACTGTAGGGCAGGCCCTTCAAAGGCAAATGCTACTACAGTTATACGATCCTCAGATGATACTTCATAGAAGTTCAGGAATTGTTCGGCTTTAAAGATCCATCCGAGTGGATCATCTCCCCAAAACTTAGGAATTTCCAATTTAATGTTCTTCAAGAAACTGGATGTTGAAGTCTGATATGAATTGTTACCATTTCTTGCTGAATTTGCTGAAGTTTGAGGTTGATTACTGTTGTTTGTGGCCGGATCTTGAATCTGTTTTGCTAATACTTCATATTTGGAATTCAGGGATTGCATACCATCTGCAAAAGTTGCCGATTATTGTTCCACTAAGGCTTGGAGTTTGCTGACGGCCTCCTCCATCCGTGCCCATCTCGTCCCTTCCGCCATGGACGTCTTTTTGGGAGCTTGAGTCTCCAGTTTTCTTGTGTATTGCTTGGCAGACGTTCGGAGAATTGTTAGCTCTCAATGAAAGCACCAATGTTGCGCCCGCCAAAATAATCGAAAGAATTCGGAATCAGAAATATTTTGAATTAATAGAAAAATTCCCTGTAGCGCGCACTGTTCAAGCCCAACGCCGCGCGATCCACTTCACAGGCGCCGAGGCATCGCTTCGACAACTCCGCCGCAGAAAAATATAAGTATCGCCTTCGGATTTTTCTCTCTCCAAACTTCTTTCTTCCGCTGCTTCTTCTCTCTTTCTTTCCTTTAGCTCTTCTTCCGGCAGCCTCTCACCTCTTCTCCGTTTCTTGCAGGTAGATGAAGATACGTTGTTGCTAAGGTTCACCGGCGAAATGAGGGGTTAAAGCTCAAGACATGCGAAGAAGGACTGGTAAGCAGTAGAAGAACAATAGATGGAAGAACAAGAAGTATTATTGAAGGATAAGAGGGATTCGAGCTCCCTTTAGCTCCAAGGCCGGCGCCTTTACTTCATTAATTTTGATAAGTCCTCTTACATCCTTTTTTAACACTTTTATACTAAAACTCCTTCTGTTTCTTCCGTTTTTCTCAATTTTCCCGGTTCGTTTTCTCCCGGTTTTCCTTGTCTTTACATTATAAAATCTTCGAATCGAGCTGGCTTCTTCCTCGTTCTCTTCTCTCTGCTTTCTGCTCGTATGATTTCACCGTCTACTTCTTCTGCTCCGACTTCACTATCTTCTTCTTCTGCTCCGACTTCGCCGTCTTCTTCTTCTGCTCCGACTTCACCGCCTTCTGATGTTTTATCGTCTTCTTCTTCTGCTCCGGTTTCTTCTGATGTTTTATCGTCTTCTTCTTCTGCTCCGGTTTCTTCGATTTCCTTCTCTGTTTCCTCTTTATTTACATATGCTTCTTTATTGATTTTGTCTAGCTCTTGTTGTACTTCTTCAAACTCATCCTGGGGCATAACACTAAACTTATTTAAATCCGTGTAATTTATTGCATAAAACTTAAATCCCATGGTAACAAATAGTTGGTGGATGCTCACCGTTTATAACTTGGAAACGACTAATATATAGGTTACTCTATATGTTATAAAAAACAATAAAATATTAGGATGCATATTTTTCCTTTTGGATTACTCACTCAAAAAGTGTAAAAGATATATGTATCTTCCCTCCTTTTACCAAGTAACTACTCATCTTGATATCATATTAAGATGTGCAAAAGGTAAAAAGGGTAACCAGCTGTGGAGTTGGATAAAGTCTCGAGATCAAGTCCTAGAGTGCTTGTAAAGAGCTTTAACTTGTAGGCTTTGTGTTTTGAATCGAATTAATTAGAGTAAAGACATATAATTATCAGGATTTTCATGCAACAATAAAAGAGAAATAATCGGTCCATGCTTTAGTTGCAACATGCTATGTTTTCTCCTCTATTGCTAATTAGTTGATGGGTCGCATGCCCGACACATGTTTTGGGCGTGTTCCATAACCCAAAATAGGTGACCTAATATCTGCCTGACTAAACATACCAAGCAATCATCTTCTTAAAATCGATCTTCTTTGTCCATTTGGAGCTCTGCTCTTCCCCTTTACCGTCCTTTATGCATGAGCAAAGTCGCCCTCTTTCAAGCCGCCTAAAACGAGAAAAGAAGAGTAGAGCGCCAAAGCAACTAAACTAAGTAGACGAGCTTCTCACCCTAACATTGTTGTACTTTACTTGACTGCCCCCTTGATTCAGTTATGAAATAATATACTTATTAAAGTGGATTTTGAGGGAAAATGATTAATCTTATGCACACAAACAAACCTATATGTTTGTTCAAGAAGTTTTATATAAAAAAATAGGAAAAAAAACTCGAAGGATAAGCGCAAACTAGGAACAAAGAGGCCCCCAAAGTAAATGCAGAAGAGGCCCAAGTGTACAAGCTAAATTTGGATCTGGGCTTGGAGTAGATTTATCTTTTTCATATGTTTCCTCTTCAGATAATCATCTGATTTATCGTGTACTTCCCCGCTGCAACTTTGGATTTCCTTCATCCATTTTTTTATCGATTTAAATTATTTTCATGAAAAATAAATTCCATACTCCCATGAACTATCACATAATATTTTTTCCACATTTTTCTCACAAATAATTGAAATTAATTTTCTCGTGCACCTATTTTACAACATAAATAAATTACTTATCGGACGTTGCACGATGGTGATCTCATACGGGCCGTAAAGTAAACTTGGGCCTCAACCTGTGGACTCAAAAGGGGCCACCCAAAATGGAAGCCCACGGGCAGCACTCGTGCGCACGTCTCCGGGGAGCTCCATTTGACCCATGCGACGCGCCACGCGTCGCTCGCTCCTCGCGCTTCCCGCCAGCGCCAAGCCACCGCCCTCTCACCCGTCGTCGTCGTCCTCCTCGTCGTCGTCATCTACCCTTCGCGCTTCCCCGCGTTCCCTTCGCCTTCTTCTACCTCTCTCTCTCTCCTCTCTCTCTCTCTCTCGCTCGGGTACTGTCACTGTTGTACAGCTTTCTTTGGCCCCCCATTTCGGTAACGAGGAGGTGGTTGCCGTCTTCTTCAGGAAGTCGTGGTGGAATCCTCTACCAGCATCGATTCTTCTCGCTGTTTCTTTCCTTTTGGTTTGCCTTTGGGATTGCAGCAGAGTGCAGAGGTGTTGAGTCGGTGGTCGTATTGTTCAGGGAGTCACGAGACTGCGTAGTGCTCGGTCGTGGTGGCGGATTGCATGGCTGTGGAGTACCACTGCTGCGAGGCCAAGTTCTTCTTGCACATAGCCATCATTGTGCTGCTGGTGCTCTTCGCAGGTCTCATGTCCGGCCTCACGCTTGGGCTCATGTCCCTGAGCCTTGTCGACCTGGAGGTGCTCGCCAAGTCCGGGACTCCGCAAGACCGCAAGCATGCCGGTAAAACATACTTGTGCTTCTGTTCCTATCTCGATGTTAGTAGAATAGTAATGTGCGAGATTGATCAATATTTGCCTCTAATGATGGCTCTACGGGAGTGGTGTAAATGAGCTGATTCTTCAGCACTGAAACAAAAAATGAATGCTTAATTCTTGTTAGCAATCAAGATTTTATATTAGGGTCAGTGTCCTGATCAATCAAGATTTATTAGTCAGATTTTGTAATCTATTGAGCTTCTAATATATGTAGATTTCTTAGTTAATCTATTGAGCTCTGAGGAGGAGCATTTGGGGCTGTTCTATTGCCTGTTGAATCTTATTGGACCACAATTCACGATCTCTCATGCTTTCTTTGTCATTACAAGTTATAGGACTCATGAAGGCATCCTAGTTTTGATTGCATAACGTACTTGAGTGATCAGATGATAATGCGCCTTACTGAGATCATGCTATCTATGCACCATTAACTTGGCTATCTTCTCTGTGGCAGAAAAGATACTACCTGTTGTGAGAAGGCAACATTTGTTGCTATGTACACTCCTTATCTGTAATGCTGCTGCGATGGAGGTAAATGTGTCGTTCTTATTTTCTTTTTTTTTTCAATACTCTAACGACAGATGATGACCTTCTGTTCATATATCTTGATTTTTCCCTCCTGCAGGCTCTCCCAATATTTCTTGACAGCTTGATTACAGCCTGGGGTGCTATCTTGATCTCAGTAACATTGATACTTATCTTTGGTGAGGTGAGCTTTCTTATCTATGAATTCAATTCCCATGCTTAAAACGGATGGTAGCTTTGAAATGCTTAAAGAGTACTATTTACTTCTTGTGACGGATTAATTTTGCCCGTTCTTCGATTGCAGATTATTCCTCAGGCTGTGTGTTCTCGATATGGTTTAGCAATTGGATCAACTGTTGCACCAATTGTGCGATTACTTGTGTGGATCTGCTTTCCTGTTGCATATCCGATCAGCAAAGTAGTGTTCTATCTTTCATCTTGTTTCTAAGAGGAATGAAGTTTTTTTTGGTGGAACCCTTTCTCTTCTTTTTTGTTATTATCTGCGGTGTGGTCTCACTTTGTGCCCCTTTGCTAATAATTCTTCTTTTATTCAGTTGTTGGACATTCTTCTGGGGGATGGACATGTAGCTCTATTTCGAAGAGCTGAATTGAAAACGCTCGTGGATTTGCATGGAAATGAGGTGAGTTATGTGACATCATGGTTAATGTTGGAATTTGTATTCCTTAGGCAGCATAAGTTTTGAACAGTTGAAGCATACCATGGTGACAGACTGTTGTCCAACCTAAATATTTCTTGTCTTTGAGTTACATCTGTTATTTGTAGTTATCAATTTCAGAATGAAGTGATTGAGACTTATGAACAGGCTGGGAAAGGGGGAGAATTGACACATGATGAGACAACAATTATCGCTGGAGCACTTGAACTTACAGAGAAGACCGCAAAAGATGCCATGACCCCTATATCCCAAACTTTTGCTATTGATATCAATGCAAATCTCGACAGGTTTTTCATCCTTTGATAATTAAATATACCTGCGCACCAATTTTCTGCTTCTTTAATCTGTTTCATTTGTCAATTTTCATGCAGAGATTTGATGAGTAAGATTCTGGACAAAGGTCATAGTAGGATCCCTGTCTATTATGAGCAACCATCAAATATAGTAGGCCTTATCTTGGTATACATGTTTATTTCTGATTCTTTGATTTGTTTTACAAGTGAAGAGTTATTTCTGATTCTTTGATCTCTTAAGAGTTAGTCTCCATCACTCTTCTCATGTATTTTTAATATTTTATTAAATCAGGTCAAGAATTTATTGTCCACAAATCCTGATCTTGAGGTGCCTATCAAGAGCTTGACAATTCGCAAAATTCCTAGGTAACTAATGAGCCCAATCTATGAATCTATATATATCTTTTGACCATGTTTATTTTAACCAAGAGTACCCATTTCCGCTATGTATTAGACAAGTACTTCATTCTTTTCTTTTGAGTGTCAACCAAGTTTCACAGTACCTTCTGAGTGTTTTTTACTAAACCCTTGAGATTTAAATAATCACTCTAAAAATGTCTCAAGGAAAAACTTTGAATATGTTAGCCATCTCTAATTTTATTGAGTCTGTTCGATAAAAATTCTAAAACACAGAAATCAACTTGCGGGACGATTCATCTGATGATTGTGATTGTTTTCCTTCACAAAGTTAAAATGAGATTCTTGCAAATATAAAAGGAACAACTCAATTGTTTAATAGCCAAGACACTAGATGTCTGATGACATATTTGACTTTGGGGAAAGATTAGTGTCTAGTCTCTGCAATTGGGATAGTAAATATTTGGTATCTAAAACTAATAAAAATC
The DNA here is from genome assembly GCA_001647135.1 of Pontederia paniculata. Classification (NCBI taxonomy): domain Eukaryota; kingdom Viridiplantae; phylum Streptophyta; class Magnoliopsida; order Commelinales; family Pontederiaceae; genus Pontederia; species Pontederia paniculata. The sequence goes on along the minus strand of LTAE01000315.1, from coordinate 44,249 downwards.
AATAAATCTTTCATGTAGATCTACAGTATAAACTAAGATATGTAACAAATATATATTACAATAAAATTAAAATACCTGATGTGAAATATGAAGCCTCCGGGAACCACAAATCAATTTCTCCATTTAGTCCATTTATTTACGTCAAAACATTTTGATGGATGAGTTTTTATCACCTGAAAGGGCACATATGGAGGACTTTATATATGTTTCTCTTTAATCCACAACACCTATGAAATAGTCAGATGAATGGCATATCATAATCACATAAATTAGCAAAATTTGATAAAATTCATGACTAAATTATTTGCTACTAATTAAGTCACAGAATTAAGAATATTAAGTTATACCAAATTTTTAATGGGGTTCAACAAATATTTTTCTAGTGTTCCTCATGAATTAATGCTCTTTCTCTAGTTGTCTTTGATCTAGTTCTACAAAGATATCATTGATAGAACTTTTTTGAAGATGTCACTACAGCCTTCTTTTCTACTAATATATATACATATACAGACGCACACAAACACAAACACACACACACACACATGCACGCTACTTTAAACAGTTTTAACTATTGCCAATTCTGACTCTTGTACAGAGAAAAAAATGAGCATTCGAAATTATGTTAAACTGTTCTTTGAATTCTAGGGTTGTGGAAGAAATGCCTTTGTATGACATCCTCAATGAGTTTCAGAAGGGTCATAGCCATATGGCAGTTGTTGTGAAACCAAGTGCTCCAGCAGAAACGAGCAAAAAGACTGATGGTGGTGAGTTCTTTGCTAGCTTTTGGTAACTAAATTTTTTTTTTTTCATCAGCTACTAGTTTCACATTTTTGCTTTCTCGTCATTCTTGTTTCCTAAACTTATTACCAGGAAAGAGAACGCACTTTATGTTCTATAATTCACGGTGCCATTTGTGGACTCATAATTCTAGTCCATTTTCTCTCTGATTGAATCCTTTTTGTTAAAGATCTGAAGGTGGTTATTGATGGTGAAAAGCCCAATGAGAAAATTTTGAGAGGAAGCAAGCCGATTCGCCGATTGAAAAGTTATCCTTCGATGACCAATTCGAACAGGAGCAGTAGAGGTAGTAGAAAAAGAATGTTAGACGCCGCCGACATTTTACAGATAAGCGAAAACCAGCTATCCAAGTTGAACGAGAACGAAGAGGCAAGTGGCATTATCACAATGGAGGATGTTATCGAAGAACTACTACAGGTTCATATTAGATCTCATGCACAAAACTACTTTTGTTAAATCGTTCAGATGAACTGGATTTGCCATAATCTTTTGTTCATTTTCTCTATTTGCCTTGAATACTTGCAGGAGGAGATCTATGATGAGACAGATTATCAGGAAGAGCAAATAGTACAGTGAGATCCAAATAGTAGCAAGTCTTGCAAATACAGGATATGCTACTTGTCATTAAAGATTAGGGAAGTATAGTTGCAGAATGCTCTATTACTCGATTACTTCATGATAAGTTTGTAAGATTCTTTTGGAAATGATAAAACTGAAGCTCCAGAACAAAGTATGAATGTGTGCTTACTATTCTGAATAGCTTCTTAAAATTTCACTGCTCCATCGACGGTGGACTTCACAACCAGCTTTTCGACTTTTTTCTTACCGCTACAAAAAAGAAAAAAAAAAGGTGTATCATGTCAAGAAGTTGCAGGGAATCTAAGAAAAAATAGGAATTCTTGTGCTGAAGCCTGAAAGAGAAGAAGTGCTTCAACAGAAGGAATTCAGAAGTATAAATTCTAATAGAACTGCCGATATCTATGAATTTTATTAATAAATTTCCCAATGTCCAGAACCGACCGCATAATAATTTCCGAGAGGACCCCATCAGCGCCCACCCGACAGGACCGCTGACAAGGATGTTCTTACGTGATAAAAGCTTATATGCGGAAGGCCGCATTTTGGATGCCGCTTTTTTTCTGTTCTATGCGGCTACTTCAACGGCTACTAGTTTCAGCACAACCCTGCAGAAAAATAAGAACTCTCCTCCTTTGCTTAATTCGCTGCTGTGTTGGACTGCAACGTTTGCACGGAGATGCCCAAGGATTTGGATGGTGCGGGTGTGGCGCCGGAGGGACATTGCAGTCCCCGTTCTCTCCCTTCCGTTCACCGCCTTCCGTGGGTACCTCTCTCGCCTTCTTGTAGTTGCTTGTTTATCTTTTTTACTGTTTGCAGACTTGTAGGACAGATTCGATATTAATTTTGAATCATCTTGTGGATCGCCTACTTAATGGTTGATGCAACTAATTTCACACTCGAGACATTGTCTGTGCTAAGAATCTTGAATATATAAGTGTCTTAATCACTGAGACAATCTGATGGAAGCAAATTTTAGTTCGGGTTTGTTAGTTTCTTTCTGTATGTTGATTTGTGTTTAGGCCTTGATCTGACCCATGAGGAACTTGGATCCTGATGCATTTTACAGAAGAATTGTTCATTGCTGAACAAAGAATCCTGCAGGCCATGTCTACGAGGAATCCCAAAGTAAGGCTGAGAAGAAAGCTAGAGCTGAAATCTCCAAGGTGCAATAGTGCCCGTTTCTGAAGTATTGGAGTGTTTAGGTTACACATTATTAAATCGTTAAGAGTGAACTGGAATAATGGATATATAACATCTAACATGAGACAATTTATCATGTAATTTTGAGCCCAAAATGTCTTCATACTGCAACAGCAAAGAAAGCAAAAGCAGGATTGTGAGACTGAGCACTATGACTTCCTTCCCTGAAAAGTTGGCAAAAACCAAGCTCAAAGACCATCCAATTTCAAGCCTAAGATCAATATCGATGTCTGGTCACTGAAAAGGCATTAACAAATCCGAGGAACAAAAGTTGCAGCTAATAGAGTTAATTTTGAAAGCGTGACGTATCAAAAGGCACAGGTGGGAGCTTCCAGGAACAAGAATGTGGCAAAGTTCTGTGTTAAGAATGCTAAAATGGCTATTTGCGATATTACTGTTCCAGTAAACAACCAAATGCCTGTTTCAAAGATCTGCGCTGAGATGAAGAAAATCAAAATAACCAGTCGTAAGAAGATTGTGCCCAGGACGTATCTTAGCACATCAACAACTCTAAAGAGTTCAAAAGAGGGCTGCAGTGTCTTAAGAAAGCCTCAAAAGAACTGAAGAATCTACAAGGAGTCTGAAATTTCAGGAAATTAGTAGCACGAAGTCTTGCAAGGTGGAAACTAATAGAAATTCAAGCGATCAGGCTATTGTTATTGCTGACGTTGAAGAAATTTTACAAGCTTCTACAATTATCTCAAAATCTTTGCGAGCAGCCTTAGCAGGTTCCGAACTTCCAGTAATTCAGGAATGGAGCAGAACAGTGAAGACAATAGAGAAAATGAGGCCCCTTTAATGCAGCCTATTACAAACATTTAATGCAGCTGACTATTTAGCTAACCTTAGTAGATCATCTTCTATATTTGCAGGATGTGTCTCCTCAAGGCCTCCTAGTATTTTGATACCAAGGGATATCTGGTTATTTCATCAATAGATAAGTTATCAGTCTTTTCTTTAAAAAATGCAGCCTATTACAAACAATGTGGAGCCTTTGCAATCAATATTGGCAGGCTCTGGAACTCCGCCAGATTAGGAAGGTGCAGAACAGTGAATAAAGCATAGAAAATGAAGCACGTCTAATGCAACCTCGTAGCATACCTGACATGTCTCAAACTGATACAAATACTACGGAGTTTGAAGAAAACATAGAATATTCTATGGACACTGATGGAACGAGGTATTGATGCTCCAACTATCTATGACATGTAAAGTTTTCTCATAATTTGTTATCTCCTGAACTGAAACTTTTCAGATATGTGGATTCAAACATATCTGAAACTGTACAACAAATGAGATATTGCACTATTTTTCCAAAGGTAATTAAAGGCATAATTTGCTATCATACTAATGTCGACTTCATTATGCTAAACAAATTCTGTGTAACTTTATTGGTGTAGGCACATAAACCTCAAAACAAACCTCTTGTAATGTAGGATGTGATCATGTGGGAAAGAACTGATGTGGACTTCCGTGGAACATAACTAAATCAGTATAAATTTAGATATGAACTCGATGTGTTTTTTCTTTTCCTTTTTTCAGTTTATTATGAGAGATGAGTTCTCAAGGAAAGAAATATGGAAAGAGGGGTTCATGTTAAAGCTCAGAAAGCAACTGAACCTCTTCCAAGAGATGAAGAAACATTGAAGGTTAGTATTGTTTACCTTGGAGGAGGAGCATACAAACTTTGCCTTTTATGAATTTTCCGATTTCAGACAAACAATAAAAACATTTTGATGAACTCTCTTAAAATGCATCAAGCTGGAGCATAAGTGCTCACTCTGAGCATCTGAGGACCACAAAATTGTTTTGGACAAAGGGATGCAAAATGCTCTGCTGGTTACTGAAAGAATCTGGTTTTTACTCTCCTTTTTGCTATTTCCTTCTGTTAAATGATGACAAATATTGTGTGATAATTCTTCAAGAATCAAACACCAGGTCATGTGCCAGGAAGACCCACAAAAACTGAATTGGCCATAAACAGTTCTCGTTCTCAGAGAAGAAGATTCTTTCATGTTGATTTAATTAAAACTAGGTATAAGGTTCTGAACCATTGCAGACAGTAAGTGGCAAGAAGAAAATAGCAGAGAAAGTTAATAAGAAGCTTCAGGGAGTTACATCATTATTAAGTACGAATTACAGGAAATGAATAACTACTAATGTCAAAAGAGAGAAGAGTGAGGTATCAACTGTTGCAGTCAATTTCAAAGCAGAAAGACCTGCAACATTTCCATGAGAATCACATTTTCACAGGATCCACCAGCCAAAGGATTACTCCAAGAAAGAAAAAGAGGTGATCTGATCTCTTCATTTAATTGTTCCAGTTTTATTCTCTACTTTTGTATAACTCAAATGACTGAACAAATCTCCAATTCCATATTGTTTACGAGTTGCTGAGAAGAATATGTAGCAGTGGTTAAATCTAAAATTGCTATCACTTTAGAGATATACTATGATTGTTCAAACATCAACAAGATTTTAAAAGCTCAAGCCCTTCATGCACATGAATTTTAACCAGGATGAAAGACTCATTATATTATCTGCTGAATAGCGACTTCCGGGAACGTCGCAGGTTTACTTTGTCATTTTTATCTGATAAACTTAGTTGTCCATTATCCATAGAGTATGCATTCCCACAGTGATAAATCAGAAATTGCTTAAACAAGTTACTGTTAACAATTAGCCACTGAAAGAGCAGGTGGTGCACATGCTCAAGCAGAGAGAATCATCCTTGTACTGCACTCCCTGGTGCATAGTTTTGACAGCCTGTTGGGAAGCATGACAGTTCAGTTGGACAGATGAAACCTGGTCACCATTGTACAGGTTCATAAATCTGGTTCCCCAATGCTGACAGTCTCTTCACATAATGCAATTGCTTTTTAGATAACATATCTTCAGATGTAACAAAAGCCTACATACTGAGTACCCAAATGATATTTGGACGACCAAATTGAACTTGCATAACAGATGCATGTATCACTTAAATTTGCAGATGTAGCTGTTATCTGGTTGCAACAGCTGAGCTTAATACACCTGACCTGCAGAGTTAGGGGGCCATGTTCTGAGTCATTAGATGCTTTAAATTAAAGGATCTGCAGTCTGTGGCATGTGGTGTGTTGGTTCACAAATCTCTGGGATATTGTGTTAGTTTACAATGTTTAATGAGGGCCCTGAAGGATCTTAACTAGTTCATGTGTTGCTAATTAATTGTTTAATTATAAGATTAAAAACACAACTATTTCCTTTTTTTTAACTTGATAGAATTAGTTTAGGTGATAAAGTAAAATTAAATATACTACCAATTATCTTAAAAATTTAAGTCGATAAAGTGATATTGTTATATTCATATTCTTAACACTCATTTCTCATGTGTGAATCGTTGACAACTTTGATCTAGTCCAACATATGGACAACTAAGAAAGAAAATTAATTTTTAATATGAATAATATCGAAATTTAAATTCAAAATATCTGTCGTGTTAAATTAGATGTTCTTACAATAATAACAAAAGTTTAAACTGATTAGAAGAATAACCTTTTTATATTTATTTTCTTAACTTACATTATTAATATTTGGTCATTTAGATTTCGATATCCTTAAATAATTATATTCAAAGAGAGGGTTGGAAATTATCCTACCATCCTCTAAATTTATGTAGAAAAAAACGCACATAGTCACATAGATCGATAACATAAGTGTTTAATATTTTACTTAGTCCACATACAAGAATGTCGTGCTTAGCACTATAAATAATGAATATGACCAAGATTTTATAATTTGTTGATTCTTGACACACATAAAAGTAACTAAGTCGAACTAAATGGCAAGCACTTGCCCCTCATGCAATTTGCATCACGAGATACTTGTATCATAATTTATGGAGGTCGGGACATATATGTCACGTAACCACATTTATTGTCACTGCAAATACATATAAAAAAAAGTGAATTATGTAGCACTATTTTTAAATTAAGATATGTTTATATTCTTTCACGTTTCAATTCTAAATCCAATTCTTAAATCTCTCTCACACACACACACCATCGTCATCAATCGCCATCATTCATCTCCTTCACCAAAAGATGTCCATAGAATCGAATCGACCAAGCTCGAAAAATGGAACGTGGTCACGGATGGATCCATTTTGGTTCGTGGCTTGACGAGGACACAACAACTAACGTTTTAGTGTTCGAATCGTTGCATTCATTCGGCCCCACGTCAACACGTTTCATATATCCACGGCCGAATATTTTAAATTATTTAGATTTAACTTTTAAGGCATAACATTACTTGAGATGGCATGATTTTATAATTCGAATCCAAAATTATTAAATTATTTTTGTAAGGCATAAAGACCAAATATTCATACTTTTATCGAGTCACTACTATCTTCTATTTTTTTAAGAAATTTTATTTTTATGTATTTAAAATTATAGATTTAGAAATTACAAAGATATTGATCTTTTGATATTCTCATTTTCAACGCTTCTTGCATATCATTTTTCTTCTCTTTCTATAATAGAAACAAGAATAACCATAATAATGATTAATAATTAATAATACCGTTTATGTGATTTCCCATATGTAATAAGCATTTAAGTCATGCAATAAATAAATATATACGTAGGCCGTGGCCGTGGCGTTGACAAAAGGTTATTAAATTTGTCACGTGGCGCTAATCTAATTGCTGCACAACAGTGACATTAATTAGCAATAAGAAATAAAAATAATAATTTTATGAGCAATAATAATAATAATAATAATAATAATAATAATAATAATAATAATAATAATAATAATAATCATCCGAGAGACTTGCAAACTACCGAAATTTTAAATAAAACACGCGACTTTAATGCACTTGTATCGAAAGACAACTCAGAAGGCCGAATTATTAAATTTATAACTTTACTTTACTAAGATAAAAATCTAACATTGAGGATAAAAATATTATTAATTAGGATCACATTTCAAATATGCTCGTCTAGTTAGATATGTTTTATTGTACGTATATATCTTTTGTTGTCAATTAGAATCCTAACATTCTCATAATTGTGCTTCGTACATTGTTTTATTAATTTCATGTAAAGTTAACGAGTGATCAATCTTAAGTAGGTATTCAAATTATGGTTGGATGCTAAGAGACGATTTTTTTTCTAAAATGTACAATCTTAATATTCTAATTATTTAAAGATTTTTATGGAGGTCAGCGACAGAGAGAAAACAATATTCACTGCCAATAATAATTTGAAAGAAAAAACTACAAAAATGAAGAGAAGAGAAAAAAAAAAAGTAGTATTAGTAGACAGATCGACTACATGATATTTAATATTATGTGGACAAGTTGTTATTTATTTCAAGAGTTGTATTAATAATTATTGGAAACATGCTTCGTGCCAAACTATCTAAAATTCATTATTGGATTTGTAGTTGATCAAATTATCACCGTCTCTTTTTTTTTCTTTTTGGCCGAAGGAGAAGATTATTATTTTTTATTTGTTTCTGTTAGAAGTTCATGGAAAACTAGACTAAAATGAAGAAACATGGGAAAATTATGAGGAAAATAAATTCGATTTTTTTTATAAAAAAAAGAGAGAGGATCACATTTTGAATTAAAATAAAATAAAATTAATGTTTTATTTATTAAACTTAGTGGATTGTCTGATGATAATTAAGAAAAATGATCTACACTTTAATTATGTTTCGCATTCCGATCATAAATTAAAGTTAAATTATTATTATTTTTTATTTTTCATATTTAATTTATGTATTTATTTTCAAAAATTATGTCCAATTAATTTTTATCAATGTCTAATTATAATGACTGAAACTCTCGATGAATTTTTTTTAACTCAAATTTGAAATGTTCTCCATACACCAATTGCACTTCTTTATAAAACCTTTGTTAAAAAAAAACTAAATAAAACATTTGATACATGCATCCAATCAACAAAGCAAATGGAAGCATGACTCGATGGGATCTTTATTATGTCGGTTAAATGACTCATTATTCAACCTAGTAATCCTCAAGATCACACATAAATGATCTCATCTAGAAAATTGAATGGATGCACAATTGGACACGTAAAACCGGACCTCAATCTTGAGAGAGAGAGAGAGAGAGAGAGAGAGAGAGAGAGAGAGAGAGAGAGAGAGAGACTATAACTTTGTCAAAATTATAATTCGCTCCCTCTTCCACCGACACAATAATAATCTCCTGAAACATATCTTACTCGTGACTGTTGACCACAACTTTCATGTAGTCTTATTCGTTTTTAAATGAATTGTATGATTAATAAATATATTAATATAACAATTAAAAATAGGTAGGGGGTAAATAATGATGAAAAATAAAGTTTTTTTCTATTACAAAGAAAAGTCCATATTTTAAAATTAAAAAAATAAATTATACATAATTTTTATTGAGAAAATTTAATTTTTTAAAATATCTCAATTCTTAAATCTAGGAATGAACTTAATTATTAAAAATAAAGTTAGAAAAAGACCGCAGATATGATGGTATACCGTAACGTAACGCAGCGACGAGAGGAGCACCGATATGGCGGGACACAGGTGTTTACGGATCGAGTTTGACATGATCCAAACTAAAATTCAACTCAACCTGATTAATTTTGTTCGAGTTGGGTTAGATCAATCAAATAAATTAGTTGTTGAACCCGTTCAACTCGATCTTCATTGGGTCGGAATGGATCGAATCAGGTCATTGATTTATCCGATTAATTTTTTCGTATATTTTTAATTTGTTTTTATAATATTTAACATCAATTATATTTTTAAAAAAGAAAGAAACATATTTTTTAAAATATTTGTAATAATGTTAAAGAATATCAAATACAATCTTTTAATATATTTTAATTTTAAAGTAATATAAAATTATTATAAAGAATAGATTTAATTTAAATTTAGTAAAAAATATATAAAAGTTTGGGTCATCAGGTTGGATCGCATTGATTGGATTCGAATAAGTGAGAACCGTACTCGATCTATTGATGATCGAGTTATGATCGGATCGATTCAGGTTCAATTCGATCAATGATCGATTCGATCTAATTCAAATTGGATTGGTTTGAATCCGCCAGCCCGATACGTTACGTTTATGCTGGTACGAGAAAATCGAATGCAAAGACGGATTTGCCCTTATGAAGTAAGAATATGACGGAGAGCTGCATCCTTATCCCATCTCATCTCTCTCTGCTTTTGCCACTGGCACACTGATTTTTTAATCTCCCGAGGCATTGAATCCGACTCACGTGCCATCGCTCGTGTCAGTCGATTGTACCGTACAAGTGAGCATATTAATAATACTACTTATTATTATTATTATTATTATTATTATTATTATTATTATTATTATTATTATTTATCGCATGAACTTAGGGAGAGGTAGAAATTAGTAACAAGTAGGCATTTTAATCAGCACGAATGAATAATAAATAATAATGTTAGAGATGAATAAATCATTAGGATGGACCACACAAAAATTGATATATGATGAGATTGACGGCTGTGATGAGGACAAGACATCCGGGACCGCACGAGCATTGCGTGTCTCACATGTGCATGCATAGAAGCACAACACGTAAATTAACTTCTATTATCACTCTTATTATTCACTCCAATTTTCTACTTAGTCTCTTTTTTTTTCATATCCTCTTTTTTCTTTTTAAAATTTTTCCTAACATCTTAAGATGAACCACGTAATAATTTTATCAACTTTTAGAGATGATATAAATATTAGAAGAAAGTTTTAGTAGGATTGGAAACTTTTCTTTTTACACCATTTCAATCAATACGGCCACATCAAACTCTTTTTTTTCCAAGTTGGATGTTCTCATCAACACTAATTCATGCCATTAAATCACACTAAAAATAAACCCACGTAAAATAAAAAAAGAAATATAAACAGATCCGATAAATTAGTCCAATCCCTTTTAGGGTTTTTACGTGGAGAATTTGAGTTTCTTATAGGCCACCTTCAAATTCTTGTTTGGTGTTTAGATAAAAAAAGGTGTAATAATTTTGGATGAGAGATGTTGAAGAAAATGTTATTACAGTTCACTTTTATTTATTACATTAATATTATTTTAAATAATATAAAACGAAGTTAGTTAAAAGATTTCATATTCATAATTATATTAGTTAGTACTAAAGAAAAAAAAACACTAATATTAAATATATTTTAATATATAAGTAATAGAAGTTCATAAAAAGAAATTAAAATGTACATTTAATTAAAAAGAAAACATTCATGGGTCAAGAACTAAACAACAATCATCAAATTTATGAAAATCATGATAGTTGATTGGAACCATGATTTTTTTTTGTAATCATTATTTTTTTTTTCGACGTTGGGTGAACTAGGGACTATAGTTGGTTCTAATCCTAATTTCCATAACATACTCTTTTAAGTTTGCTCTTTTGGTCTCCTACGACTTATTAATATTAATAGAGTTCTAACATGTAAGAGAAATATTTTTGAATAACTTTTTATCTTTTAGTGAAAGAATCTAAAAGGAAAATATACCTAAATTTGAATAAAACAAAAGAATTGTTTAGGTACCAGATATCACGGATGGCATTTGTTACTCACTTATGGGGCATTTCTCAGAGGGAATTAGTTGAATCTTTAGTATTTTTTCAATTATCAACATAATTTTTGAAACTTTCTCTGACTGATTAATGTCTTCTTGAGTTGACTATGAATGCTTAGTACTTTGATTTACTAGATATTTGCTTATTTTCATATAAAGAAAAAGAAACTCATATAACAAAATAAAATAGTAGAGACGTCAAAATTGAAAAGGGTGGAGACATGAATGATTGACATAATTAATTTATTGAATTATGTCCTATAAGACTATGAGAGCTAATAATTTCGAGTTTACTGAAATCACTAATTTAATCAGAATTTATCAATTCGAATATTAAATTAATCGAATATTAGTAATTCTAATTATTATATGAAAAGCAAAATCAGTTACTTAATAAACACGTTAAGAAAACTCTCAAACCTAACAATAATTTGTTCCCAAACCTCCCCCCGGGAAAACTGATCCAAATTTAATTTGAGGGACTCCCACGGAAGAGTTAATATAATGTTACGTTACATCAAGGCAACAACCACTTTATATTGTCTCGCTATAAACAAAGCATGTGAATTTTTTTTTCATGCAACTCCCCCCACCTTTTTTACTCAGTTAATAAAAAGGAAAAAATTACCCTCCTCACGTTTTTTCCCCCAAGCACTGCAATGATCTTATTTGACTCCTTTTTGTTAGGAGAAATCACCATGATCTCATCCAACATATTTATTATTACCATTCAATAACAAACATTCTGGCTTCAGAACATAATGGACTCCAACAAAGATTAAGTAATTATACTGTTTGTATACTTTTTCTCACCGTCTGTTTTCTTAATCCTTTGTGTCCAAAAACTTCAGTGTTGTAAAATCCGGATCGAACCGATCGAACCGCTATCTGGCCTCAAAAATGAATTATGAGTCACTGTTAAATCGGAGAGACTTTTGAATCGATTTGGATCGGTCAAATCCGATCAAAACTCGAGTTCGACTGATCAAATTGATGCTTTTGATTGAACCGGATGCGTAACAATATTTTTTTCTCAAAATCATAAAAAGATTGATACTTTAAACTTAGTGCATATTATTCACTCATTAAATTTATATAATTAATTAAATATTAGATTAATTAATTATATTATTTTAAATCATATGCTACTTTCTTAAAATTTTATTATGTATCTAATTTAATTTTATGTTACTTTATAAAATTTGATCAAATTTTGATCGTTGAATATATTGTTATGTATTATATATATCATTTTCAATTTTTTGTTAACACGAAATATAAAATCTAGTAATTAATATATTGTGAACTTATGAATTGAGATAAAAAAAATTATGTGGTGTAACTTATATGACATCTTGTATTTTTATTTTAATATATTAATTATTTTAAAAATATTTATTATCAATAAGTTTGATCATCCGATTCAAATGATTCGATCTGATCCGATGAGCTATTCGGATCGACGTCGTGTCCGAATTTTAGATCATCGCATAAAAGTTTCACCTACAAAAATATTGTTTCTATTTAAAAAAGGATGTTGAATTCTGTTTTCCCAATAACCCATTACCTTTTACCAGAAGTAAAAGAATTCAACCGGACGAGGAAATAGAGAGCCAGATATGAATTCTGTTCTCACTAACCCGTTACTTTTTACCAGTGGTAAAAAAGAACAATAGAATTTAACAGGAGAGAGAGAGAGAGAGAGAGAGAGAGAGAGAGAGAGAGAGAGAGAGAGAGAGAGA